>JANPWX010000246.1:1308544-1320265 GCA_024734555.1 Trochalopteron elliotii
GGATTACTAAGCAATTTGCACAAATTAATTGGAGACAATAAGTTAAATGCAGTTTTCTACTATTGAATCAAGCCAAGCCTTTGGGTCAGGAAGCATTCACAAATACCTGTAGCAAACACATCCCTGCCTTGCACTCCTGATGTTCTCTCCAGCACTGAAACATCCAGCATTTGAAGCTCAAGTGACACATCACTGCTGGACTAATGTGCTTGTACTAGTGCAAATTACTGCCTAGTTTGTCCAAAGTTTTCCAGTGAAACCTATAATCCAATATGTTTGTGTAAAATCCTAAAGCCGTCTTAATTATTGGGGTAGCTTTTCTTTTGGACAGGAAGTAAAGCTTACATAGTAAACACCAGTGAGGATTTATTATCTAAACAAGTTCTTCCCGCGGTGAACCTCTCAATGACCTGCCTGCCAATACTAATGAAACCAACCCACCTTTCTTGTTTTGAGCAGTGCCTTTAAATTCCTAATTGGGTCCTTGTGACCATGTACTATGCCTGACCAGTCAAAGCTCACATCTCTAACGAGTTTAGGCTTTCTCAAACTTTGAAAAAGAGTTCAGTAGCTACATCTAAAATTGGTGAGGGCAGTAAAGTTGAAAAAAATCTAAAAATAAATCTCCTTACTTTATCTGCCTGAAAAAAATCTTGGTACACCTGACATAAATGCCACAGACATTTCAAAGGTGAAATATAGACAATTCATTGCAAGATTCTTTCTCAAAAAGCTTATATTCCATGCTAAAATAATGAAAATATTTTTACACCTGAGTAAGAAAAGTGGGCAGAAACAACACCTACAAATCAAGAATATTTTCTCAAGCAGACAGTTTCTGATTAAGGAAGAGATAACACTAGATTTTGGCTTCACTTATTATACCTACCTGAAAATGTAATATGAGGGTATGTCTTTACAGTTATTAGGGTCTTTAATTGACACTCCCACCAGCAAAGGATTAATACATCAGAAGAAAATGAAAATACTCTAATGGTGATATAGGTTGTTTGAAATGTAATGATTTTTCCAAGTGGCCAAACTCATTATTCCATATGTTGCTGTTACAAAAGTATGTATAATGTGAATTAGAGAAAGAAAAGGAGGCTTGTATTCACATCTGGACTTCTAACTGTTACCATTTAAAAGGGCTGTGAGGTACCTGTAGGTACAACTCATTCTTTTGTGATCAGTGCATTTAGCAGTTTATTCATCTCAGGGAGAGTTTGGTATTTTGCAGGCTGGACTGCACTGGAACTTTATGGGTTGCTGTTCTCAGTGGAGCTTGATTTCCTGCTGTCTCTCTTCATCATCTTTCTCCTTTTGTAGATTCCCCTGCCATTCTCCTGCTAGTATCTCTGAACAGTGAGCATGCTTTTCATTTTAAAAATTACTCCTACTGTGAGCTCACTTAATGGGGTTGGACATCTGCAATTTTTCTCTTCAGTGGGTCTTTCTGCTTTTGATGAAAGAGTTCAGGTGTGTCCTGGTCATTGCTGCTTCCTTCCAAAATGCACTCCATTTACCTGTTTTTTCCCTGCTGCCTCCTTGTCTCATCCATTTTGAAAAAAGACAATGTTTCTGGAAGGCTGTAGATGCACATACATTTTAATTCTCACTCTCCACCCAGGAGACCCTCCCCACACACACTGTTCATTGCAAATACCTGCTGGGCGTGTTAGCCAACAGCACTGAGATATCAAATGGAAGGTCCTGCACAGAGAAGCATTTCCAGGCTAAGGACTATCATGCAGACAGTGATATCACTACTTTTTGGGCTCCTCACCACAGCACCAGGGTGCTCCCTCTGCAAGGCAGCTTGCTTCTGAGAGCCCCTATAGTGGTACTTCTGGCCAGGGGTTGCATTGTAGCCCTCTGCACAAATTTACTTTGATGCCATAAACATCACTGCTGGTCTTAAGAAGCAGTATCACATCTCAAATGACAGCTTGTGGCCAGTCTTCCTTGTGCTATATCAGGCAGCTAAAACTAGCAAAATTGTCATTGGTTTTTTCTACCTATTGGACCTACCACTCAGTGCTGCTCTGGTGGTAACTACAGCCTGGTAAAGCACCTTAGTTATCCGTGACTAATTTTTATTCTGCTCTTTTGGTCCTTCCTTCATTCACTGTAAAGTCCAGCATGTTCCTGAGTCAATACTCAATTGTTCTTCCTCAGCCTAACATGCTTGCACAGGATAAAATTATTGATGCACTGCATCTCTCAAAAGAAATATTGGAGCCTTGGAACAGAGATATTATCCTTTCGCCTCATCTTTTACTTATTCCATGACAATGCTATTTCCTGGGGGGTTTTGCAGTGTTCTCTAAAATGCGTAAATGTGGATTTCATTTCAGATCTTTCAAAATCAGGTACATGGTCCTGGGAAAGCAAAGGTCTCACAGTGAGTGCAATGCACAGGGATCACTGTGATTAGGCAAGTTTCATTCCTGAGTACTGAGAGCTCTGGACTGTAATGGCCAAGTCCTAAATAGGAAATTAAAATTACAGTAGCAGCATGCTAAGGGAAAGTCTTTAATTCTCTTAGATATCCTCCTACTGCATCTGTGAATTTATTTTCTTTACAAAAAAATTTTTCTAACAATTAGCAAGGTGAAGTAAAATTAGAATGTGGAAAATGAAGGATAACAGAAGAAATCTCAAATAATAGTTCCTTCTTTTTCATCCTCATGGAGTGATGTGTTCTTTCAGGATGAAGGTGAGGGATTATTGCAGCCCTTTTTTGCATGAACATAGGTGGAATGGCATGGGTAGAGCCCTCTTCCACAGCCCTAGAGAGACGTGAGTTCAGGGCTTTCTGCCCATGCTTAGAAAACACCTCTCCTAAATAATGTTCTTTATGGGAAGAGAGTTGACAGCTACATTATCAAACACCTCACAGTACAGTGCAAAGAAATAAACTTGGAACTGTGAATTCTATGTTACTTGTCAGCTCCAGGCCATATGCAGACCATTCTTTAGCTTATCCATTGGTTTCTGAAGGGTCAAAATTAAAGTTGGATGTTTCCACTCCCTTAACAACAACATTAGAAATTTTGGTGTGATTTAAGGACATCTAGCCCTGCTCTCTGAAGGCCTAGGGTGCAAAGTATTTTGTTTTTTATACACCAATTACATTAAAAGTAATGTTGGTGTAGTGGCATTATTTTTGAAACTCTTCTAGAAGGGCTTGGGACCACAGAGTCCATTATCAGGCCTTTACATCACCCAGGAGAAAGTAACTACAAATGTAAAGGTATGAGTTATACTGGGGACAAGATCAGAAGTGGAAAACCTCTACTCTTCATTGTATTCTCAGCTGCTGACTTTAAATGGCACCTGTGGTAAGGGATCACTCCCTGGGGCTCCACGGTGTGTGGCAGCAAGATGTCTGAGGATACACACTTCAGAGAAACAGCAAGGAGGTCTTTGGGACCACAAATACAATGAGCTGAACCCATCTGTGTGACACTGGTACAACCTTCTTGGATCTCAGCCACGGTCATGGGAAGCAAAGAGTTGTGCTTTGCATGCTAGCACTGAAATTTGCTGCTCTGAAAGGAACCTGTGAGAAGTCATGATGACAAGGTATACAGCTTATTTCAAAAACAGAGGGATTTTTGAAATCTAGGCTAGAGGTTATGACAAATGAGAGTGATATCAAAATTCAGTAGCTATAGAAAGATAAGAAAAGCTGAAGATGTGATAAGAGACTTGTACAGTAGGAAGCTGACTACAAGCATTGTACCACATGAGGAAGCTAAGAATACTTTTTGGCACAATTAAAGTTACAAAGGATAAGGGAAAAGTAGCTTAGTGTTCTTCAAGTCAAAGCTAAAGATGGTGTGCATGATCAGAGATTATACCATTCCTTCTTGGAAATAAGATTTAGTGGAGACTTATTAAACAGTCTGCTCTGGAACATTCTGCTAAAATAAGCACAGAAAAATCAGGTTGTCCTTGTTTTTTTCAGAGGTGCTCTTGTCTTTTTACAGAAAAGCTTTCCTTTTTCAATTTCCACAAATTGTTATTGTCTGTCATTGGCCACTACCATTTGAAAAGCAGCATGTTTCTCTTAAATGCTTTTTCTTCATGGAGCACCTTGAACCTAAAAGAAATGGAGTCCTTCAGAAAGCTAATGGAAGTTTAAGGAACTCAACACCTGTGAAGAGAAGGCTCTGGTTTTCTAGTTTCTCTCCACCTTCTTTTTAAGCTACCTTTAATAAAATAATGTTGAATTGCTCAAAGTAATGTACACACACAGGGCCCTGGCTGAGCAATGCTTCTCCTCTTTTGTTTCTGATGTTTGTGACACAGCCCTTTACTTATGTTTCAGAAAGCTGAGAGACAAGAGCAAGACTTACTGTAACAACACAGTAAAGACAGGAATGTGAAAAGCTGTACAACAGATTCAAAATAGGCATTCACCTGATGACTCTTCCATTCCTAGATTTATGCTGAAATACGAGGGAAAGTGCCAATGCATTTGTTGAATGCATAAAATCTATGAGGTTGTCTGTCAGGTGGGAATCAGTCAGGAAGCCTGGAGCAAGGATACCCATAATTATGCCGTCAAAAAGCTTGCAATAAGCAGTAGAATATTTTATTTGCCGTCAATCCTACAAAAAGTCTTTCATAACACCTGTGTCAGCAGATTCTAGGTCCCAAGAGGTGCCACATTTTGAAAGCAGCAGAGAACTCAGTAAGGGTTTGAGTTGTGTTTGCCAAGTACATACTGTGGAAAATGTCACCTTAATGAAGTTGTAGGCGGCAAAGGACATTTGAGTTTTGCCTGTGTTTGAGGCATTGTTTCTCAAGGCAAGTTGGACTTTCACGTTGTTGAGGCTCATTTAATTTTCATTGTTCATGATTCCTGTTATCTAATACTTGTACTTCAATAGCAGGTGAAATCTTTGAACAGCCTCCTCTCACCCTTGTGCTCTTCAGTGTGGAAATGCCTAAGAAGAGTCACCTCCCTTTATGTGTTAAGCTGTCACATAAGTCCTGGGAGAGAATGTGCTGGTGGGCACTGCACCATACAGTCATTTCCACCAGCAGAAACCCACACAATAACTTCCACACAGGGGCCATGTCAGTGTCTACAGGCTAAGGCTCTTCCCATGAGCTGCAACACCATGCCATACTTACATCACCTCTGGGTACAAGCTAGCTCATATCTGACAAGTGTACACCCTTGTCACATCCTTCTGCACATCCAGTTCAGGAACCAGACCAAAGGAAGGCATTATTTCATAATTAGTCATGCCTGAGAGGCTTTACCAGAGTGGATTGCTCTAACATAGACAGCAAGTCCAGTTATCAATGCTATTTACTGGAACATTGTTTTCGGCATACAAGACAGACGTTGCTCCTTCTGATATTACAAAGTGCATCCATATTAGTAAATAGGGATCATTCTCCAGCCCTGAGATCCACTGAGATCCCTGAGAGCAGCACAGCACCGCTCTCATTTGTATGGCTACATTTCTTTGCTAAATGGGGGGTCGCATCTGTCCTGCAGTCAGGCAGGTCCTTAGCTCGTGCTAGCCCTCAGGCTGTGTCTGAAACTTGGGATGACAACTGACACAGGTCAAAACCATGTCAAGAACCTCGCAATGTAAATTCCAGTATGTATACTCCCAGGCTAATATGCAGATCCATACCCTGGCCTGGTTCACTGCCATAGACAAAGCCATATAATATCAGTAGCTTAAAAATCTGAACTTTTCATTTTGGCAACTGTAAATATAAGTATCCCACCTTACCTCAAAGAAGTTGGAAAACACAGCTCACCATTTGCATTCTGAGTACTCTTAATTTATTCCTCCTGCCTTGATAAACCACTCTGAGGTCAATAGCATCAAATTCAGCTAAATTGTGTCATAAAACCTCTCTTATGACAATTTGTAGTTACAATGTAATTATCTTAATATTGTCTCTGATGAGTCTCTTTCATAGATAGAGGTTTTCATTGACTGTATCTGTGCCTAAAAAAGAAAAAAAACACATAGCCATGCCTTGCTGAAGCTTTTTTCACTGATTGTTTCATATGGTGCCTGCTCTACTGGAGCTCTGTAAGTGGTATGTGAAGCAAAAGCTTCTGCTTGTCAGCCTGCTTCACAGAACCACTGAAAATAAACACATCAGACATTGAGCTGAGCTAATGGCACACTTGCTTCTAGTTGCTCATTTTTGTTTCGGGTTAATGTTGTGCTCCTGCACGTACCATCTGGAGAGGGGGAACAGATTAAATCAAAAATAAAAATAGCTGGTTTAGGCTTAAGTTTTTCTTCTGTACTATGAAGCGCAGGAAGGGAAAATGAAAGGGTGTCATTTGCTGTGACCACTGAATAGAATAAGAGCAGCGAATGCCAGGCGCAGGTCTGCTTCTCACCCATGAATCCAGCGCTTCATTTGTTTGGGGGGAAAAGCTCTGCACACCTTTCCACTGAACCTCAGCAGTGCTTCTCAGCGTAAACAATAGCTCATATTGTTGAGGAGGCTTATCGAGAAAGTTATGTCAGTAATGACGGGGATTTCCAGTTGGCATTCTCCGGGATTTGTGAAGCATTTGCTACCAAGTAAGTGTGCTGATAAGCTTCTCGCTGATTAGAATATTCTATCTGCAGTGCAATCAGGCTTCTGTTTCCCTGACATGTCTCCTCTGTGTCTTAAAAATACCAGAAGCACATCAACAGTTTATCACAAGAAGCTATATGAATTCAGAACGTGATTCTTTTGCAAGATCGTTCAGGTTAGGTGTCAGCACAGACTGAAAAAACAAGGCACTAGCAAAAGGTGAACATAACAAGCATATCTCATAATCTTTCAGTTGTTATAGCCCTCATTCTCTCATTCTTGCACTTTTTGAATATTTGTAGCCTTCACTACCCTGGTGTCTGCTTTTGACTGCAGACTCCTCAGGGCAAATGTGCCTTTGTGTCAGTAGTACACTCTACCCACTAATGGCACTGCACAGGCAGTAATGAGCAAGCCCATCACAAGCAGCTGCAAATACAAATATCAGCAATAGTCTGGATGCTCTGCTCTGTATCCAGATGCTTAAATCAGGATCACCTGATAGCTTATCTGAATAATCACACAGGGTACCTGTATGTTTAACAAGTCTAATGCAAATCCAACAGCAGTCATGCAGGAGACTTTCCCATCCCCATCGTGGCGTCTAATGACATAAGGGCCATAAAGGACTGCAGTGATGACTCCCACATGGAAAGCTGACATGCCTGAAACAATCAGCACTGTCTGGGTTCAGTCAAACATTGTGGTAGACTGTGGGCTCTTGAAAACTTCACTTCTCCTTCTCTTAGTAGATGTGGAGAAGGCCAAGGAGAAATAAATATGCACACCGACACACATTTGGCACTTGTCAACATTGTTTACAGTTGCAAATATAAGATGTCACCAGTGTTGAAGCCCTCATCTCAGGAGCTAATAGGTGCTCCCTGTTAGGGCTTTCACTCCTTTTTTTTTCCTAAAAGCTCTTAAAATTGGTAGAATTTTGCTTCAGAATTGAAACTGTTGTAATATCTTTGTAGTGTCTAGCAAGTGAGCTTTACTGTGTTGTCTTAACAGCAAATGTCTTCTCTGCATTTGCCATGTGTGTGTACAGAAAAACAGACTGACTCAGCCAGATAGCTATGGTTTCAGTTTTATCTGCTGTACTTTATCTGCTATATCTATATTTTAAATAATTTATGTAATTTTTTATATATTCAAATCCTCTGGAACCTGTAAGGTGAAAATTCACCCCAATATCTACCTCTGAGAGTACTGAAGTCCTAACTCAGATAAGTGGAATAGCCGTGGGTTATGTTGTAATTCAAATAATCTCAGATCAGTCCCTCTTTGTCGTTTCCTTCAAGCAGAGAGATCCTGGGCCAGTCCTCTGAGCAGTGAAGAGGATTTCCCATGCAAGTCCAGGAGGGATAAGCCCCTATGTTGCAACAATCTGGAGTGAATTCCTTTCTCTTCCCAGCCCCTGTGCAGAGCTCAGATGAGCAAGCTGCCCTGCCTGCTGCCTCCAGCCAGGATATGAGGAACACACAGAGGAACAGATACCCTGATATGAGGGGCCCACAACCAGAGGAAGACAGAGCCTATTTGTCTCTCAGTATAAATTAAAATTTCTTTTGTATTTTTGTTATGGAAATTTCCCTGATGCTGGCAGTTGCACCCATGCCACCTGAGCTAGGCCTGAGATCCCTTCAAGGCTCCAGTGACCTGACACATGTGCTGCCTGATTTCTTGTACTCACCACACTCACAGTCAGACCAGGATTCCTTACCAGTTCGACCCCAGGTTTCCCAGAACAGTGTCTCAGACATCCCAATCCTTAAAATAATTTAGTCATGGTGCAACAACAGAGTAAGCTCGAGCTGGTGCCTCTGAGGGGGTACCCTGAATATGGGAATCCTTGGGCTTTTATACCCTTAGAGACAGTGTTAGTGAGTCTGGGGTCTTCCAGCTGAGTCCTTAGCTCCTGCCATGCCTGTGTTTGGTCCCCCAGCTGAGCCACAAGTCCCTTGTGCCCTTTGTTGTGCAAAGGGTTGGCAGCAGTTTACAGCCCCTTGCCTGGGGCTCCAGCCACGCAATGCTCAATCTGCAGCTCAAACTGCACCCCAAGGTAACTGCACTAAATGCATCCTTCAACCTTTTTTTTTTTTTTTTTTTTATGGCTCAGGCCAAAATTTCCATGAATTGCAAAAATGAAAATCTGTTATATAAAATATTCAGGCTCTGTCCCACCGCTATTTATGCGTCTGTTGTAGGAAAACATTTCCACTTGTGTAGAAAAAACATTAAACATGGCATCTCAAACCCACTTTTAAAATGCTGGTTCTGTTTTCGAAAAACTTTTAAATAGGCTCTGTTCTAGTGCCATGGAGATAAAAACCTTCCAAGACGATTTCTTTCTCTGTGAAAAGTTTGTTTCATTTAGCTAAGAAGACCTTAGCACCCCATGTATTTATTAGTGTATTTATTAATGGCAAGCACCTGTACCTGCAGCAGAGCTACAACAGCACTGATATACCCTGAAGCAATTTAGCACAGCCAAATTAAGGTGGGGAGAACATGTAATCTCTGATTAATATGTAGACTTTTTTTGTGAAAATAAAACAAGGACACCTTGACTGCACAAGGAATTTTACATCCAAAGATTTGCTCCCTCTAATAAACATTTTCACCGACTCAGTGGCTGTAAGAAGAGTTTGGGCTGTTCTTTATGTGCTTTTCTTGTCTTTCCTGAGGTCTGGAAATATCTGTGGAAAATCTGAGGGGGATTGACCTAGGTATATGTGGAATTCCAAACCCTTTCTTCTTCCCTTTGTTTTTAGTTGTAAGATCAAGATCACCCTTCCATTTATAAGTTACCCCTACATTTGATTAAAAAAATGCTTCTTTTCTAGAAAGCAGAGTGCTGCTAGTTTCACACCAGTGCTGAAATTCTGCTTCCAAAATGCAGGTATTTGTAAGCCTGTTCCTTTTACTCCAAAGCACCTGCAGGCTGTGTGTATTTTATAGTTCAAACACTACCTTTTTCTGGTCCAGCCTCAGTGAGCAGCTCAATCCTAGCTCAGACAGGGAGCACAGTCAGGACCCCCAGTGTAGGGGCTGTGCTCTTCTGCAGGGCTTGCTGCTGTGGAGGTACCCCAGGGATTTTCTACAAGGGATTCAACTGAGTTGATGCTATCACTCACCTGTACCAGAAGGGATTAGCTGCTTGCACTTCCTGACAGGCTCAAGGACACCCAAACCCTGGCAGTTTGGACTGTCTCCCAAGCCGGGTTTGGACTAACTCCGCTCTGGGCAAGTTGTGTTCTGTACAGAATAATCATACTTGTTGGAAATGGGAGAGGGAAAGGTGGAACTTGGTGCTCTCTTTGTATGATTCAGCTCTTCTTTGAAAGCAGAAAATATGTGGTCTGAGATCCCAGTTATCTATGAAGCATTTAGTAGTCAGTACCCAAGAACAGCTTGGGAGCAGGGTACCCAGAGCATCCTGCTGTTCAAAAGATTGAATGTGCTTTGCACATTAGCCCATCTCCAGAAAATGCATGGAAGCCTTCCTGAAGGCTTCCAAGGGATAAACATTCTTTAGACATGTGCACTGTTTGGTAGTGTTAGCTGTTGCCTATCTTCATCTTCACACAGTAGGGAAGAGAGACCCAGAGCCTCCTCAGACTCCACCTCGAGGTAAGCACTTCTTTTATTGTGCTGGATGGGGAATCTAGCACCATGTTGGGAATGCAGCAAGGTTACTAGGACTAAGGCTGTGATCCTCAAGCACACTTTTTGGCATCAGAAGAACTTCTTATAGGGTTTTTAAAGCCTGTCAGTGTTAAGTCCATTTTATGAATGCTGGATAACAATTTTATGTTCCATTTTTCCTGTCTATATGAGGTGATTATTTCTAGACCTACACAACTATCAGTATATATTGTCATATTAATATTCATACAAATTGCATTCAACAAGGCAGTTACCTGAGCTCTGCAACATCACCTGCACACAGCAATAATTTTTAAAAGAATAAAGAGCTTTTAGCTTGAATCTCATGGAATCAAAATTACTTGTCTACAAAAATGGATACTATGTAAATATTACATTTCAGAAAATGTAATTGCAATGCAAAACTAGTTACAAAAAATTAGACCTGGGTTTTTTTTCTCAATGACCACATGAATTTAGCTCTTGTTTTGTGAATTGTTGGCAAACCGTACAAAATTTTTTTCACCTCAATGCAATTCACTGCTAGAATCTATTTGTCATATAATTCAAGCATATATTCTTGATTTACAGTTTGTTCTGAGAAATTTATGGCAGCATTCAACACTCTTTGTTGAGCTGTATTGGTTAATATTGATTGATAGTGCCTATCAGATGATAGTTTCTGTTCCCTGATTAGATGACATTCTTACAGAAGGAGTTTTCCAATCCCAGTTGTAATGCTTTTTAATCCCAAAATTACTTTCAATGAGAATTCTCTTGCAATCATTCAAAATGTCACTTGTTTTTCACCTATCACTCTTGCCAGCTAACATGTATCATGTTCAAACAAGGAAAAATTGTAAAAAATGAGCAAGTACATGTGAAAAAAATTCTAATGGAATTTGATTAATTTTTCACCCCCAAAAAGAAGCCCAAACTTATTCACTTCATTGCACACACTTGTAAGTTGTAATGTTTCTGAACTCGGGATTTAATACGTCTCAAAAAAATCCCCATAGGGGGATCAATTTCCTCTCCAAGAAAAGAGTATTTTTAAGATAACTATTCCTAAGCGTACAGAGGCTTAAACAAATCAGCGCCTCAGTTTTGACCCCAAAGGCAGGGAGCAGGCTGTCAGGACTCCCTGCATCTTAAAACCACTATCCAGCGCTACTTTGGGAGAGTGAGGGAGTTCTGCCTCTGGTCTGGATGCACCGCGAACACGCGTGTTTTGGCGCTTTAGCACAGCTGAAGCGTCAGAGTCGGCGCAGAGTCACACAGCGCGCCAGCGCACCTGCGGTTCCGCTGCCGGGCCGGCCGGGCCGTGGCGGTACAGTGCGGGCAGTGCGATATGGAACGGTGCGGTGTCGTGCGGGCGGTGCGGTACAGTGCGGGCAGTGCGATATGGAACGGTGCGGTGCCGTGCCGTGCGGGCAGTACGATTGTGGAGCAGTGCGGTGCGGCGCGGGCAGTACGATTGTGCAGCGGTGC
>JANPWX010000246.1:1325264-1377674 GCA_024734555.1 Trochalopteron elliotii
GAGGAGGAGAGTTAGAGAGAGAGCAAGAGAGGAGGAGAGTCAGAGAGCAAGGTCTTTGTTACAATACATTATATCTCCTTTTGTGTTGAATATTCTAATTTACACTAACCAACTAGTACATGACACAAAACCCTATAGAATCTACACATAGCTTATAAGAACTACTACATTACCATACTGTGTTATATTTTAAACTCTAAAAACTACTCTTTAGACTATTCTCTTTTGCTACATTGACCTTTGGATTCCTTAGTCAGCAGAAGGGTATTGTTCAATCAAGAGGGATTCTCCTTCAGCTGGCTAGACTATTGTTTTCAGGTTATATAGTAACTAAGGCTCAGTATCCTACAACTCAAAGCAAGCTTTCATTTCTATTTCTATTATAGGTTTCATATTTTCAGAATCTTTTGCTAAGCAATCATATTTATAAGGTTTCCCTGATTCATCTTCCCCAACAATCATGGTTTTAGTGGGTTGGCTGACCAGAAGCTTGTTCTTATGAAAAGGCATTATCTTCACTGGATATTTCTAGTGCTAATATTTCTTGAAGACTTCTTAGTGAAAAAGTTAAGGCCCTAGACTTCTCTAGAGGTAGATTTGTTTATTTAGATGTTTTTTGTGGTCTCTGACTTGGAAGATCCAAGAGGACAGAAGTTATCATCTCCTAAGATTTCTGACTGGATGAGAGCATGGCTTTGTATCAATGCAGACTGAGAAGGGGGACCTCTGGGCTCCACTGCTTCCTGATGGCAGTGAAGCGTAAGGGTCAAACAGGGAATCATCATTCCACTAATTTTCACAGCTGAAAACAGTCTGGATCTTTTGATCTAAGTGACTTTGTAGCTGGCCACCATCCTCTTCTGAGAGGCAATAATAAAGACACTTCTGCATGTTAACTATCACCCACTCATCTTCCAGCAAAGCAATCTTTTCTGACTTCTGCTTTGGATGCTGAATTCTGCCCCACATCCTCAATAAGATGCAGCAGCTCTCAGGATGGTCTATGTCTGCACTTGGATTTCAGATCACTTTCAGAAGTTGGCTGTTAACGGGCTACTCTCAGACTTAGGTCTGGAGCTATTTGTAATTGTCCTTCCGCAGGACTGAAGTTTTAAAAAATGAATGTACAACAAAACACACACATATTCTGAGATATATGCAAAATAAATATAGAAAATATGTGACATTTTCACTGTAATAGGACATATGTGAATACCAGTCCATGATAAGATGACTGTTTCTGGTTAAAACATGCATTTTTCCCTATAATATTGTCCTAGTGTTTGATAATTAATTTTAAGAGAAAAAATATGTCAAGTGAATTTAGATATGCTCAAAATTTGCATCTGAGCACCTTTCTAGATAAAAGTCCTTCCAAAGCCCTTTGAATATAAATGAATCTAAGTTATTTCCATAACATATTGAACCATTATGCCAATGGATGAAAAGATCCTCCTAAAGCTGTCAATTTGTGTTTCAGGTTGTATAACGGGAGCACAATCGTACTGCAAAAGTTTCCAAAGCAGGAAAGCTCACATATTGTGTGCTGTATGTTAGCCTAGAGTAAAATGGATTTTACTTATTCTTGTGCTGGTAGAACTGCACCTCGCTAAAACTGCACCTGTAAATACTTCTGCAGTGATGGAGAATTTCTGTTAACTTCTTTATTATCAGTCATATAAAATTCAGAAGAGAGACTATTTCCGATTTTTTCCCATCCAAAACAATAATCCTGTCAGGCTTATCAGTAAATATTCTGAACATTGCTTTAAGAAATTACCTGTGACACCTGCAGTATGTTCTCATATATAAGGAGCAGTAACATTGTCACTAGAAGCAACTTAATAATAGTGCTTCATGTAATGCAGAGCTATATTTATTTTGTGCTACACTCCTATCTATTCTAAAACCAAAAGCAGAAAAGTTACTTAAAATGTATCTCTAGCTGAAATCATCTGCATTGTTAATTATTCAATGCGGTTTTCTGAATAACAGTGCAAACTTTGTTTGTTTTATAACCTCCAGGGCTATCCTGTCAGAAGTTCAGCCCTGGTAAATCAGCTTAACCTACTTGTAGGCCCTAGGGATGAAGAAAATATAGGGAACTTTGTTTCAGTCTGCCGGCACCAGGCCAGATATACTATTTTGTCCTGCAACCTCAGCTCTGCTATACAGCTTAAGAAACTGGGATTAGGACTTTGTGAGTGTTAGGAGACTTGGGGAAATTGCAACTTTCTAAACGTTTATTGATTAGTCGACTTTAACCTTCCTTCCTGCAGATTCTGTTTAAGTTCCTGATAAGTTTCTTTCCTCCATTAAATTTGGTTCTCTGCTGAGACATCTTTTCTCTTTGATGATTTATGTCACTTATTTGACTGCCATTTACTTTGTTGTTCACTCACTTTATTACATTCTTTGGAGTGTTTTCTACTACCGTTAAGTCTGCAAAGCCAGACTTAATTCCAGATCCATCTTCAATTCCTAAGGCAAAGGAGAAATCCTGCTATCTGGAAAGTCATTCAACCAGGATACCAAAAACTGTTCCAAACTTACTACTTGAAAAGACATGATAAATTCTTCCCCCAAGTGGCTAAGGAAATGATTTACCTCCTCTTTGGGGGATGTGGTAGCATGGTCCAGGTTAAATATATAACATTTACTCTTTTTTCATAGTTACCACTAAAGATGATGTTACTAATTTATAAATAATCCCTGCTGAGACCCAAGAGGACCTCTTGGGAAAAACTGGGAGAGTGGGAGGCTGAGTAATAAATCCAGCAGGCCTGCAATAATGACTTGCCAAAGCAGCTTTGGAGGCAGCTGCTCAAGAGCCAAAAGGTCAGTTCTTGTCTCTCACTTCCATAGGGTCACCAGTCTCAGCAAAGCTGCCCTCAGGGTTTGACTGTGATTCCACTCTTCCCCTCTTTGGGTCACCTGCGACACACTATTCACTCTTCCCATCATCCCACTCCAGGTCCTGCCTGACCAGGAAGTTGCCCGTCCCCAGATCTCTCCTCTCCAGCCATGGAATCAAGACTGCAATCAGCTTGTCATCCCAAAGGGGGTATGAGCAAACACAGTTCTTCTGTCATGTTAAAGCTCCCAGTAGTCGGTGTTTTACTAAGAGCCTTTTCCTTCAGTCTCAACAGTCTTTTTACTCATCTTTGTATTCATAAATCTTTTGTCATAAACCTATTTGTATGAAAACTGTCTTCCATGGGCCAGATGGCTTTTAAGTGTATTTTGGTATAACTGCTGACAATCTGGGTAACGGGACAGAAATTACACTCCTTTTCACATCTCCTATCAGTGCCTCTTAATGATGTAAGACTTCTAAAAAATACCTATGATCAGATGTGTTTGGGTTAGATTTGTTTCTTTTTTTTTTTCTTTTTTACGTACAGAATTTTTTCCCATAAGTTTCTAGGAAACTAACTACTGGGTACTTACTGGTACTTAAACAAAAAACAAAGGAAGTGGCCAGAGAAGAGGAGTGCAGCACCTGGCTACACTTCTTTTGTCTCTGGGAGTCTCTCTCGGAAGGGGAAGGTACCGCGAGTTTGGGGGGCAGGTAAAGGGCGGGATTGGGCACAGCTGCGCTCTCTGGCTCTCGGCATCGGAAGGAGCACGGTCAAGCTGTTGCTTACTGAAGGAGAATTCGCTGCCATCACTGGAGTGCAGTCCTAGGGATCAACCACCATCTGCTCATGTGCCCGGGAATCCTGAGCTCGCCTTCTCCTGCCCTGCTGGAGCTGGGCTGCTGCTGTCCCGGCGCCGCCGCTGCTCTGGGTCTTTCTACGCTGTAGCCCCGCACCCCCTGCCCGCTGGGACATCCCGCAGTTCCAGCTACCACCGCGGAGCTTCTGGTACACCTCATCCACCAGGGCGGGATTTCTGCTCATTCCTGCCGTTCCAGCTTGGTGCTCCTCAGAGTCCTGCAGGGGCACCGGGATCAGACTGCCCCAGGGTTTTGTGGAGCAAAGCCTCTCCTCCATCCCTTCCTGTCTCAGCCAGGAAGGGTGTCACGAGGTTCCTGGTTCTGTTTTGTTGTTAATGCTGTAGTTGTTGTTGTTTATTTGCCTTGTTATACATATTAGTAAAGAACTGTTATTTCTATCCCCATACCTTTGTTTGAGAACCCCTTCATTCCAAAATTATAATAATTCAAAGGGAGGGGGTTTGCATTCTCCATTCCAAGGGAGGCTCTGGCTTTCCCTGGCAGACACCTGTCTTTCAAACTAAGACAAGATGCAACAAGGTTGGTTAGAGTTTTCTGAAGAAAAAAAGAGCATATTCATGAAGAGGAAGAAGGTACATGGCACCAAAGTGCACCATCTATCATTACTTCTGGTAAGCTTTCAAAAGGAAATCAAAATTTGGCTTACTTTTGCACAAAGATTTTTCAGCTAGCATCATGTGCTAGTCCCCAGGCTACATCATCACAAAAAAAAAATTCCGACTATCCAGTGTTAAGATATTTTTATCTTAAATCAGGATAAAAATATTTTGAAAAGTATTTTTTTTCCTAAACTCTAATGTCTCTGAAAGGGGCAGGAAGCAATTCTGATAGGCTCAGGAAAAAAAAAAAAAAAGGTGAAACCAGAGAAAAAAGGTTACTTAAAGCCCTGACTACCTGAAAAATAAAAAAGGCAAAACAAAACCAAGACCCTACAGTACCCTAGGGTCTGATTTGTTGAAACCATTTCAGTTTAATGCTAAATTATCAATATTTTAAAAGGGTAAGACAAGTAAGATATGATCCAGAATAATAGGAAGAATATATTTGTTTAGGATATTAATACATACGTTTCCTGCAATTCAGCAACAATTCAGCAATTTCCTGCATTTCTGAGCAACAAAATGGGTCCCATTTGCAGTGAGCTTCTGACCTGCAATATAGCTATAAAGATTACCTTTGAGATTTGTCTGTTCTCCTGGAGCTAATCTGCTGGCTTGATTCCTGAGGTTTGTTGAGGAACATGATAGGTACTGCATGATAAACACCACACAGAGGATTTCCTGAGAAAGCTCTGTCTCAAAAACAAAATAGTGACATTTTAACTGCCAAGGATTATCAACAGGTGGAAAATAATAAGTAATCACTCTGTTGGGATTTCTTTAATGCCTTTAATCCAGCAATAGAAATTCAGGACAGATGTGTAGGGCTGGGAAGAAAGGAGAAGCCTGATTCTCCAGCAAAGAATCTGGGTGAATCCTTTTCACATGCCATTCTTCTTGAAGAATATTTAAAATCCATTTACATGATGTGCACAAAACTCTTAAGATACCTGGGGAAAAAAATGGTTCTTATTTCTAACCTGATCAGAATGGAAATTACTAGAAATGCTATAAAAGAGCTTGTGTTCAGGAGGTCTCTGATCTGATGACTTAAGAGGGCCAGAGAAGAGCAATAGAATTAATCATAGACCTTCTGAATATCTGGGCAAATCAAGGTCCAAAGCTTTGGAGATTTCTCTCTTCATACTTAAATATGACAAGAAGAGACATTTCACACTGAATGTTTTTAACTCTGTCCAGCATGGAGAAGCCCTCATGGCCCTGCACTTCACCCATTCTTATTCTAAAGAACTAAAGGACTTCAGACTGCAGGATGATGGCCTGGTTCCAGCAGAAGAGGGGGCAAAGCTCTCACCGAGTTCTGTGGAGCCAGAATATCAGACTAGGGGTATTTGTTCCAACTCCTGCACTGCGTGCTGCTGCTTACTTACATTTATACATGTGCACACATGCATGCACTCACACACATGGCTGCACTGATATTGTACAAAGCCATACTACAGGCTGGAACATTACTGGCCAGAGAGAAAAGTCCTTACATTTCTAAGGGAGCAAACTTCCTGAAATCCAGCAGAACCAGAATATCAGCATCCTGACAATCTTAACTTCTGATTTGCATTTCAGCCAAACCTTCTTTCCGGGTTAGCTTTTGGAATGGGAAGTTGGGATAGCAACCGTATTGCTGCATAAGAACAGTATGTCTGCATAAGGGCAGGGCTTGTCACAATGAGCATGGGAGTCCTTCTGCCCTGTGACAATTTCCTGCATTGGTCAGTGCTCTGACTTCAGAATTCAGACCCACTAGCATGCATACCACCTTTACAAGTTTTATTTCTACAAGTAATGTAGAAGCAGAAAATGCATAGGTTGCATGCTTGGGGAAAGAAGAGGGTGTGCTGTTCATTGCATTCAAATGAGGCTGCCTTTATGGACAGAAGTCCTACTTGTGTGATAAAATGCAGGACATTTATCAATGTTCCTCTTCTCTATTGCTATTCAGTCCTTTATGAAACTTGTCCGGGAAACATCTGCTGAAGCTCTCTTCCTCTTACAATTTACCTGCTTTAAATAAAAAAGACTTTGGATAGAGCTAAACCATTTTCTTCTTCCATTGTGAATACTGACTTTGCTTTACAATTTCTGAAATCTCTCTGCAGCTCACTGCTTCCTTTTCTGAACATGTCGTTCTAAGACCTCCTTTTTTTAACAAAGAAGATTCACTTGGGGACTGTCTCCTAGGATATTTAGATGAAGATTTAAGAAGAACATCACATTTTAATCAGAACTGTGCACTTTGCATACAAATAAATTGTCATGTAACAATGGAGGTCTTCCTATTAATCAGAAAATGTATTAATGATAAAATAGAAGATACTACCACAAGAGGTTGGCAGACATTTAGATCTTTCTAATAATTAAAGTGATCAACAAGTTGACAGTTACTCCAGAATGGGAATTGGATTTTAATAGAGTTTTGATCTAATGCAATACCACTAACGTCATTACCTGCAAAATAAGCCAATGTATGGTATTCATGTTGTAAGATAGTCCTGTATGCAACACAGGTCAGGTATTTGGTCAGGTAAATGCAGAATAAACTAATTGAACTAATCCTAAAATTCATGGTTATTTAGTGGTTTTCTTACATTTTCTGGGTTTTATTTCATTGACCACTTGGCAAAAATTTCTGTTCATTAAGTACAAACATCCCCAGTCATAGAAAAAATATTAAACCGGTGTATATCTGTGAAAAGGGCTTTAAAAGACAATAAGGGTTTTGTTAGTCTGAGGGTAATGAAGTTGCCATTGCAGCTTTTTCACCTGTTTTTTAATTATATTTTCATAGATACAGATGTATTAAAAAAGGTGTTTAGCTTTGAATTGCCATTTTTCCCTCTGCAAAATTGTCTCCGTGTGCCTGCTGTGGTTTGAAACAAAACTCCTGAATAGGAATTCCAAGTCTTCCAAATCACATTAGGAAGGAAGAACTTGGTATCAAAAGGCCAAGCTGTCACTGTTTCTTCCTGATGACTCTCATTTAACAACCATTAAAATGCAAATAGAACTATGATTTTCAGATCACAAAATTAACATTAACAGCTGGAATGATTGATTAAAGGTCATGGCAACTGTATAACATAATTTCTAATGTAATTGTGTTCAGTTTTCTACAGATTGTTTGGATTTGTGAATTAATTTTAGCTGTTGCTGAACACTGACAGGTGCATTTATTGGTCTCTCATTTTTGTTAATATCTTCCTGTGTGAATGATTCCCTTCTTTCAAAGAATGAGAAGAGTACCCAGAGGGGGCACTAAAATTACTATCTTCTACTAACAGGTTTTGCAGCATATTAACAGATCTCAGAAGTTTTCTATTGACCCAGACAAGACCGAAATGACGATTCATGGGTGTCTAACAAGTTACCCCTCCAGGAGTTTTCTCATGCTTGTGTTTACAGAACAGAATAAAACTGGCACTTAGGTTCTCAAGAGGCTTTGAGCTGGCAGCTCAGATCCTATCTGAGCAGATCATCTTAGATGTAGCTTGCTTTACTGGATGAAATAAGCCACAGATAGACCAGCTTCCATATTACCTTTGAGTCAAGGCATCAACAGGATGAGAAAGGAAAGGTTTCAGACAGTATCTGTCTGCACTGTTCCTTATATGTGCAAAAAATGAATTTCAGATGCAATTCTTATTCTACCGCAAGAGTCAGTCATTTTTCAAAGGGGCTTAGAGCAAGATCTTCAAATATTCATGCAAATACTCAATACCCACAAATGCAGCCAGAATTTCAGAAGAATTCAGTCCAAGAGTTTAATATTTTTTTGACTCTTTGGACTCCACCTGCTTATTTCAGTCCTCAACTGAAAGCACGTTTGAAAAACAGAGCCCAGCGACAGGCGCTTAAATTCCCAAAAATTACCCAAATGATTAGGACTTGAGGCCTGAAAGAGTCTAAGCTAGCATAAGTTGTACCTGATCTCTTTCCTACACCCCAGCAAGAACACAATACTGGCTCCAATGCCCGCACTTCTTCCCAGTGAGAGCTCTGTCCTACATCTTTGGTCACTCAGTCCAGAGTGTGTGCCTGCCAAGACATGCAGCTGTTGTGTCTATTGGGAGCCAAAAGAGATTGCCAAAATATTTCAGCATTTGTAAAGATCAGGGGAGTGTGTCAGTCTGAAGTCAGGGAGAGACAAATTGGCACAGAAATAAAACATGACATATTTTATTTTTTACCTGCCTTGGTACCTCTGGGGACAGACCTCTTTCAGAACCATTGAGACGTTCTTGACTGACGAACTCCATGAACTCTACTGAAAAAGTGCGAGGCAGCGCTGATATGCCTGCTCCCATCCTGGGGCGAAGTGTAGTTTCTGAGCCTTCTGCTCTTTCCACTGAACTTTGTTATAGAGCATTGTAGAGGGTTTATGGAACACAGGGGAGACAAAGAGCCTGGGTTGCCTGCAGGTGACTTCCAGACCTCTACTGTGGTTTGGATCCTACACTTTCCTTAAGCACTCCCTCCCACACCCTGCCCTTTCAGAATGAGAATAAGCAGACTTAGATGATGTGCATCAGGGCAGGGGATGTTGTAATAGCAGTGAGCCAAAGCAATCCCCCCCATGGGATACTGGATAGTTGTGGGTTTTTTGTAGGCTTCCGCACTCCTTGAAGTATGAAGGTTTAGCTGTAAAAATCCAAACTGCTTCAGCAATGCCCAAAGGTCTAATTGTTGTTCAAATCAGGAAACACAGATCCTGAAATTACCTTGTTCAGGCAAATGAGAACAAACAGGATATAGAACGGTTAGTTTTCCACAGGCAGACAAAAGGACTGAAACAAAATTAGCCTTTAAAGTTTTGTCACAGAAGGTAGGATAATGAGTCCTTTTCTGCTTAAATGAACTGAGTGTTCTCACGGCAAAAGTCTCATCTCAAAGCTACATCAGTACTTTCGTAGTCATTATTCTCTGCTACCCACCTTCTGAGATGGCTCGTACCTGGGGGAGAACAGAGGATCTTGACACTTATGAGAAGAGGATTTTACCTTGTGGGTTTACAACTAGCACTTGTAAAAACCTGAACTTCTGCCCTTGAAGGTCTTTGTTTGTCAGTCAAATACAGATTGCATGAAGAGCATGACAAAGCAGTCCCACAGCCATTGTCCACATAGTATTATCCCAGTACAGAAGGACTATCTCTAGTGAGGAGAGGGTAATTATTTTCAGGCACAGTAATTCTTGATTTCTATAGTAAAAGTGCCGAAGGGAGGCATCAGTATAGGTTATAATGGACTTGACTGCTCCCACGTCCTATCTTTTACATATGTTATTCAACAGCTGTGGATGGAATTCTTTTGAGTTATACAATGTTATCATGGATAAATCAGCCTCTCTTCATGTGTAATTGAAATACATCCGTCACAGTTTTCAGGATTTCATTAACACAGAGAGTATTTAACCCTGTTTAAAAATTAAATGTTATTGTCATACATGCTTTTTACTATATAGTTGTCAGAGTATGTAGCTTTACCGACTTATGTTACACTATACCTAATTACATGTATTAGAACTATATTTTTAAGTTAACTTCTGGAATTAATTTTTAAAATATCTATTACTAATATATAGGGAGAATTGATCTATATAAAAATAGCTTTGAATTTTTACAATACTGCTGTTAGTGGCCAAAAGGATTTGTACTTTTGCATGCATGAAAATACTTGGCAAAAATACACTTGTGAAGAAACTTATTGGCCCAAGAATATTTTGTGGTTAGTACCTAAAACCTTTGTGAGGGTACCTAAAAACATGCCTGAAAAGACATGGTTCGGGAACACAGCAAAATTTATAGAAAACTTTCATTTCAGGGTATGAGGTCAGTTCTGAATAACATAGAATTTTCTCTAAGTGCAGAGAATGCTTTTCCCAAGACCAGTACTACTGTTAAATACAGCTGTAAAATACAATTCTAAGAATCATGCCAATTCAATTAAAATGTCCTTTTGGCTTAAACTGAGTAAACAATTTCTAATTTACAAAAATGGCAAGGCTAAAATTATGCAAAAAGATGCAGTTATGTATGTATACATATTTGAAAAATCAGAAGGATTAATTAGCTCTTAATAAAACACTCTCATGGAGATCGAAATATGGGTGATCCAGACTCAGAAAGGGAAGTTTTTAATACCTCAATATGAAATCAAATAACTTTTTGATATGCATGTTGACAATACTCCTTTTTTTCCACCCACAATTTGCTAAATTGCACTAGCACTGAGCCCTTGGCAAAAATGTTTCCTTCATTATATAAGTGATAAGTAGTCGTATTATTATTCATTGAGATTCCCTGAATGGTTTTATTTTTGCAAGCCCCGGCTTGCTGTGAAAGACACTTCTCTCTTTGTTTTGCCAATATATTCAATACCTGTGGGTTTTGGCAGGGGGCAGGGGAGGAGGGGGGAAGTTTTTGTATGACTGACATTTGGGTGGTTTTGGACGCTTTATTGCTTTTCTTCGATACTCTTTCTCCTGCAATATCTCTCTAATTGAATTTGTAAGTCAGAAGTTTAAGTGCACTTCATAGGTATCCTCATCTTGCTGCTACTTGTTTCCAATTAAGGTTAAAACCCCATATTTTTATTTTGTTGACAATGATTCATATTACCGTAATTGTTTGTATTTTCATTTCAGGTTTTGGCACTCTTCTGAAACGCTAACTGAAGCCTCACAACCATTTCAGAAAGAAATGAAGGCTGTGAAAATGTGAAAATAGAAATACCTTGTCCAAATTTTCAAGCAAAGCGAGGATCAGACTTGAGATTAGATGTTTCGGTTTCAATCCCACCCCACTGAAGCCTGCAGATGATCTGCCATTGATTTCCTTTGACTTTTGACCAGGCTCTGTATTATCTGTCTCTTCTTACTCTGATTTCATGTGGTGCATTACTGTAATCTTGCTAGGGGTTATGAACTTCACTCTTTTCTAACATTGCTGTTGGTGTGTGCCTCTGTTATGAGGGTCTTCCACTAGCTGGTTAAATAAATAAATAAAATTTGAACTGATCCTTGAATGGATGAAGCACCCCTGGCTTACATGTAGGGTACTGCAACGCCATCAGGTAATTTAGGAGAGTGCATTTTGCTAGCCACTGTTAGTGAAGGCTGCTGAAGCTTTCTTTCACCTTGCTGGTAATTCTGTGGCTGATTCTGCCTTCGAGTGACAAACTGTTCTTGCAAGTGGAAAAGATGTATGAATTTCTTTATCCTGTTATTATTTGACTATAGATTTCTTGAATGTATTCATTATTTCAAACATGTTGATGGCTTACTCAAAAATAAATTCCTATCTGCCTTTTATGGTTAATCTATAGAAGGGATTCAGTGTTTGAAAGGTCATGTTCTAACCCTTTGGACTGAGTATATAGTTTTCTGTGCATTATTTCATGCCTTGATTACATATTATAACTTTTAGACTAGTATTTCTATTTTAAAATCTTACCTGTTTTTTTCTTTTTTTTTTTTAAGTCCAGTGGTCTAGGTTTTTGTTTGTTTTTTTACTTACTAATTTACTCATTAGTTTATGAAAGTTTACTTAAGATATGAGCTTTCAATAAGCAATCTTGCCAGACAGTTCATTTGCCAGAATTTCAGTTTTGTTGAATAAATAATCTGGCTGGAAGTTTTTAAACTACGTCTAAAGAGTTAAATACTAAGTTTGCCAATGCACATAAAAAAGTTTAAGGGATATTTATCCAACCTTCCTGCTTATATGAAGTACACAAGTTTTTTGTAGCAGATCCCTCTGCAGAAGAAATTATAAAAGCACATCAGAAATAGAACTGAATCTTTTGACATCACAGACATGCGATTAGTGTGGTTTGATTCCTCTCTTCTATCTAAGATGAAGCACTTGTAGAAGTTAGAGAAATTAAAAGCTTTATTCAGCCCTATCTTGGGGAATATGCAATGGTAATTTTAAATCATTTTTTCATAGCAGCTCTTATAATTGGAAAAAGTTTGTGTTTTTGTAAGAGAGAGAGACAAAAGAGACAAGGAAAAAAGAGGGGAAATTTTGCAAACATTTGTTTCAAAGCCAGTAAGCCCCCTGTGTTTTATGCTTACTGTGTAACTTCTTTGAAGTTCACACTCTCTTAGTTGTATGCTTTTGCTATATTTTGAACACTGAAAGAATACTAACACTGTCCCACAACCACTTAGTATTAACAATAGTAGCAACCAACCCCAGATTTGATTCATATGATTTGCCAATTTGACATCTTAGCTGTCAATAAATATTCATGCAGTCAAGCTTCACTTCCACTGATGTTCAAAACATTGATTTTCACCTTTGAATTCTGAGTTATTCAGATGGCAAACAAAAAAACCCACATTTAAGGTTGATTGTTATAATTTTTATTGAAACAAATGGTTACCTAAGTCACTCAACAAGAGAGCAGAAACAATGCATGTGACTTACATAATTAACACCCGGCTGGGAAGCAGTAAATGTTTGTGAAACCTTTTTCTGTGCTATTCCAGTGGTGAAAACATACTTGGGAAGAAATTCTTAACCATTAAAAACATATGAAAAGTAGACCCGCTTTATTCCCTTTTGATCTTTCTCTGAATTAGCAAAATTCCTGGTAGAGATAGCCATAAAGTAGTTAATCACCCTTCTGATTTGCTTCAGGTTTTTAAAACAACAGGGTTTCTCCACGTTGCTTAATAAAGACTGAGCTCCCAAAAGACTTTGTGTCTCAACCTTGCAATTGGCAGAGACTAGGAGACACTAAAGCTGTTTGAAAAGAGGCAGCTGCCAGCATCACAATACCTGCCCATGACCAGCTGATCCCATATGCAAACAAGAGCGTCCCCTGGCAAAGACATCCAACAAGCTCCAGAGTGTACAGCTCGACTTCAGTCAGTAGTTTTGAATGAAAACAGTAAGTTGCAGAAAGGAAAAGGTGCTGTGTAAAACTACTTTTCACCTATCCTCTCTCCAGGGTTGATGGGTGAATGTCACTCCAACCTTTTCCTGGAAAAGGGAGTGATTAATTACAGGCATCAAAGGGTTGTCCTGCAAAGCTGGCATGGACCGTATGCTGATCTGAGGAGTGAGCTGTCTTTGGAGCACCTTAGCTGTGATCATAGTCACAGTGATCTGTTAACTTGCTTGTGAGAAATACCTTAAAGCCTTTTCTGTCTCCTGTGAGGCTTTCACAGAACTGCTGACGAGGAGTGCAGATGTGTGATGATCAAACTTCCCTAGACCCACTCAACTCCAGACAAGCTGATATAAACATTTCAATGGGGAAATCAGGCACCCACTGATCCCTTCTCAGATTCCAGCAAACAAATTAAGCAAATACAGAAGTAATGGTGGCAATAAACAATGTAATTTGAATGGAAAAGTCAGAATATTAGGAAAAGGAAAAGCAAGATGTAGTAGAGGTCTGGACTCACTGAACAAGATTGTCTTTTTCCTGCACAGAATAATCTTATCTCTAAATTATATTTCTTATTATATTTCTCTCACAATCCCATAACTACACAAGTGTGATTACCAGAGCTGCCCTAAGTTATCCAGGCAATTGGCAGTGTCTTCAACAGACCTCTTGACAAATCCATCATTAGCATAATTTTGTACAAAAAGTTTGAATTGCTATCAAGAACCAAGATGCAAATTCCTTACACAGAGTAGGACTTTTCAAGAGGTTTGCCTCTCATTGTTTTGCTTCCAACCACTGCTCAGACAGGCTGACACTAGCACTGCAGAAAAAGACTCATTCTAGCATTTCAGTGTTATCAACATGCATTTTTACTTCTCACTGTCCTGCTCAGTGGAGATGTTTTGTTTGTTTATGCAGCATGACAGGCATCTGGCACCTCACAAAAAAGAAAAATATAAGCAAAAAATCAAGAATCCTGCTGATGGAGCTTTTGGAAACCACTGGAGTACTAACCTCTGGCTCTCCTGGAGAATTAATTCAAGTTCTGTTGCCACTTAAGCATCCAAAACCAGGCTCTGAATCTATACACTACATATGTCTAAGACTAGGTTCTCCAAAGAACTGATCCTCTTTTTTTTAAGGAAAAAACGCTGACTATTCTATTATGAAAATAATTAGGCAGGTTATGGCAAATTTCTTGGACATGATATAGTACTTTTCCTTTCTTTCATATGAGAAATATGTTCCTCTGATCCAAAATAAAGCCTTCCCAAATATACAACGTCTTTGGGGTTTTTTTCTTCTCTTATTCATAAGTCATAACATAACAGAGGCTGTTCTCTGTAGCTCCAACCTTAAAGATGTTTTGCACTTTCACTATTTTTTAGGTTCTGAAAATGCTGCAGCTGGTGATTTTAAACTTTCTACTTCCTATCAAAATTGCTGAGGCTGCAGAATCAATCTCTGCAATGGTTACCATCTTCAAGTCTGTCCCAGATTTCAGTAAACAGCTATATAGTTTTCTAGTTTTCTATTTATTCTCTTGCGTCTGGAATTAAGGAGGAAATTAGGCCTTCTTTATAGATTTACAGCTAAAGTTTTTTCAAGATGTTGCCAGACAAAGCTAAGAAACCGTACAAATGCACAGGGTGTTTACAAGAAACCATTTATTGGATTCAAATTGAAGGGATTGTTTCAAAAAATATGAACTGCTAAGTGGTATAACAGCTACAGATTACCATTGCAAAATGCAGCCAGAAATCTTGTCTACTCTGAAAACCAAATGTGAATACAAAATTACAGCTGTAGGCAGGAGAGCAGCAGTGAGAGCGGGGATACAGCCATTTAGCATTTGACTCTCTGACTGTAGATACTGTTTCCAAATTTTCTTTATAAGCCCTACAGAGCTTCTCTGAAAAAAAAAAAAATCTGTAGGTCCACTTTGCAAACTGATGTAGACCAAAATAATGAGAAGACAACATGGCAAAATAAAGAGTTTAATGGAGACTATGGCAAGAATGGGAAAAGAAATTGATTAAAACATTCTACTAGGAAATGAAGGTGCATAAAATAGCTGTTGAAGGCTTTTGTTGCCTACTAAAACACATAGTTGTTGCTGACAAAATAACATCAAAAAATGTTCCTTTTTCAGCCTTCAAGATATTTGGTCTTTGGCTTACAAACTCCAAAACGTCCTCTCCATTTTACAAGTTTTGAAACAAATTCTTCTCTATTTCCTTTTCTGTAGGGAAAAACAGGCTTCTGCTAAGACATGAAGTATTTGATATTTCCCACATCTAATTTGCAGTGCAACTAAGAAAACAAAAAGGTAACTTCTTTTTGGAACATTTTCAAACTTCTGTCTCTCTCTGCCTTCCAATCTTGCTGCAGAAGGATTGGTCTCACAGATTTCCTGAGAAACTTTCCTCTAACCTCAGTGGTTGCAAGGTTTCATATTCCAGCTCTTTTGCTCTTCTATTTACAGGGATTTTTGTCTTCCCTATCTGCTTTTGAGATGTTCTTATTCCTTCCACAACTGTCAAAAGGCAGGGAAAGGACATATTTCTGAAAAGACCTCATTATCCACAGCCTCCTATCTGGTCAAAGAGAAGAAAAGCCACAGGAACACTGCTCTGCCTGCACCCGTCTGACACTGAGTGAGGGGTGGCAATAAGACTTGTGGTGGGTGCCATCACACATGGGATGAAGGTGCAAGGCAGGCCAGGGAGCCAGTAGGCAGGAGCCTGCTGGACAATTTTGAAGGACCACAGGTCTGGTGTCCTGCTGACACCTTCCAACCCTTTCTCAGCCTCAAAGCAAGGGTTCTGGGCTGGCATTCACTGGTCACCCTTCCTTTCATGCATTCCTGCTTTGTAGAAGATAGTGTCAATTTCCTCTCTGGGGTGTCACACTTTGAGGAAAGAAGCACCATTTTCCTAAAGCAGCCTGGAGGGGAAACACTATTCCTGCATTAAAGAGGATAACTGTTTTCTAACCACATTCTTCCTGCAGAGCTGATGAGCAAAGAGCTGGTGAAGCAAAGGAAGACATTTGTCTAAAAGTTCAATTTTTTCCGATTATCACATTCCTTGAAGCTTCCCCCAAAGCCTCAGGCATGGAGTAGCTGTCAGCTCCTGGAACAGCTGAATCTCCATTCTGGCAGTCCTTCTGTCCATGCAGCTCTACAAGCACATATCACTGACAGTATCCAAGGCCTCATGTGTCCACCCATGCAGCCTGCTTCTTCTTTGGCTTTTTCCCATTCTTTAATGAGTCTTGGATTTGACAACTATTATCCCTAAATGGAAGTCAGTACACACACAAATCTGATGTGGAGAAAGTATCAGGATATTGTCATATTCAGTAAGAAAGAAATAAAATCTCTCAAGTCACTTTGATGTCATTAATATTGGCAAAAAAAAAGTTAATTCTAAGAATTTATATGATGATTTTGCTGCATTTTCAAGTCAGTCTATCTCTCTAACATTGAGCTGACTTCATGGCACTGTAAAAGTTACCACACCGAAAAATTCCAGTCTCATTTTATGTACTGTTTCACAGTGTCTCTGAATCACTTCTGTGTTTGGTGATGATGTGCTAAGAAAATCTTCTTACTGCCTCTTAGAATATTTATACTGGGACATTAATATCTCAAAGCCATTTTAATTTCTGCAATTCCAGAGGAAATACAGTTCTCATATCCAGAAACCTCTCAAAAGATAAGCTTTGTGTCCTCCTTCTTTCTGTCCTGAAGTCACCCACAAGTTTTACTTGTGGAAGTATTGTTCTTCATTGTTTTCTGATTTTCCTTAATTTCATTTTCTTCCTGAGAGCTGACTATTTGCTTCTGTGGGGAGAGTATTTTAGAACTGTCTTCTTTGATGACAAGGAGAAAATTACTAGTCAGTTTAACTTGGCACAAATAGTGGGAAAAATGTTACACTTTTAATTTGGGAGAAGTTCTGATGACTTCCATAAGAGGTCTGATAAAATGTTAAATTAAAGGTACCATTTCTAGAATTTTGCTTGATCTGAGCCTACCACTACATACTTGATATGAAAGCTTGATGCTGAAGACTTAAACCTTCATGATTAGCTTCAAACATATGGACAGTAAATTCAGGAACCCTTTAATACCTGAAGGGGCACACTGGGACTACTCTAACTGTGATTTGTGTCAATATGTAATCTGTCTTGAGTCAAGGCCTTAAAATAAAATATTTCATTTTTATCCAGAGATGCAAACATTGATGTGTTTGAAAAAGAAAAAAAAAAGTTATTTGAATCTTTTGTTATTTCAGTACCACACAATATTCCCATGTCCCTGACAAAGGGGTCCTGTCTGATTTTGGGCTGGGCATTTAGACTAAAATGTTTATAGGTGATCACTATGTACCTGTTCCACATACACAAAACATGTAATGTGAATTCCTTGGGCCAAATTTGGATGCATGGCTACAGCTGTATAATAGATCTGAACTCACTCATTTCAATAAAATCATTAACTTAAAAAAGTCAGGCTCTGGGTATTTTGAGCAGGGTATGTAAGGAGCTGTTGAGTGCTATGGAGACTTACCCTTTCTGTATGACTGACCTACTGCATCAGCCAAGAACCTGAGCTCTGAGGCTGTCCGTAGATACTTGTTAACAAAAACTCCTTCTGATATAGTCTGTAAAACATATTTTGGTAAAGTATTAAGGGTTTTAACAATCTGCTTTCATTGCCTTTTTATAATTTTAAAATATTTCCCTTTTTAAATAATTTATTTAAATATATCCAAACTGATGAAAGTCCTGTCAAAACAAATATTCATGCTCAGATTACTAACACCTGAAGCAATAGTTCCTTAGAGAAATGGTGACCTTATTAATGAATTTCAGTGCTGCTACTCCTAGGACAAGGTTACATCATTTTCTCAGAAGGGTCTAGGCAATGTAAGTCTAATTTATTTTCTGCCTTGCTGCCTGGTCATAGCTCAGTTTTGTGTTATAATATACTTTTCTGGCATGTCACTATTTATGACCAAAAAGTGTGGAACTGCCAAGTTTGAAGAATTTTGATCAAATACAGATTCACCTTCTGAATTTAGCTGTACACAGCAGCAAAGAAAAAAAACTGGTGTACTTCCCAGACAGAAGCTTGTGTACAGTGTGAGAGTGCCTGTCAGTATCAGAGAAGTAAAATATAAGAGTATTTTAACTCTCTAAGAGAGACATTACAGTGTTAGGGTACACATTGTAAGACTGAACTGAGAATGCTTGAAAGCAGAAATGATCTTCAGGTGTAGTTCTAATCTTAGCTCTCTTCCACAGCAATACCAGGCTTTCAGTCCTCCCCTCTGTGTACCTTTTTATCTGTTACACAAAAAGCACTAGGAGCATTCTCTATGATCTGTAGAAGTAAAGCAAAGGATTCAAAGGTTGTGCCAATATAGGAATGAGATTGGATTTTTCCTATATAGAGGTATTCTGAATTCTCCGAGGGGCGGTGTAAAAAGCTCGTTGCTCAAAACCAGTGGCAGAGTAGAAAGTGTATGCATTCCTGGATGATTGCAGCATCAAGAAATATATCAAGAGACAAATGTCTTCCAAAGGAGCTGATTTCCTCAGATGCAGTAAACACCATTCTAAATTGACCCAGGCAGGGAAGAATGTACTGTAAACATGATTCCCACAATTACTACTAAAAGCTGCACCAAAAGAAGAAAAAACAAAGATTTGTGGATAATATCTTTTGCACAGTGATTTTCTATTTGTTGGCCTGGCATATGGCATACCTGTCAGATATGTGCTGGTCAGCAACAGATAACAAGAGCAGGAGTATGAAGAGAAAGGAGGCTTTTGCACCATGGTGAGTGAAGCAAAGTAAATAATATCATCAGTGATTTTAGTGTTTTGATTTTTCACAATGAATGCTTGTAATAATCAGGATTCTTCAACTTTCTTATCTCATATTGTCTTCCGATGTTACTTTTTTTTAAGGAGTAAAAAACCCCAAGTGTATGAATATGCCACCTCAATTCTCTAAGCATTCAGCATTTTCTTTTTGAGCCGTGTTGGTCAGCTCTAATTTGCCAGCCAAGTCACCAGATTTGTGCTGTGCTTGTTTCCCAGCTGAATCCAGGTGTGAGTGCTCTCAGCATGAATACTGACAGATGAGTGTAAAAAATTGCATCCTCAGAGCACCTGCACCTGTCACTGTGTTACTTGTCACTAGATTTTCATTTTCTGAAAATGTTCAAAAATGTTAGGTGAATTTCACTGCAAGCAAATATAAGGAAGGAAGAGTGAATTCAGCTGGAGGAATTTCACTTCCCATTTTACTCAATACACCTTACAGATCCAACCTGTGTTGTTCTGGGGGTCTTGAATTCCATAGGAAGTTTCAGAGAAGAGAAGCTGCAAAAGGTTTTATCCATTTTAACACCAGAGAGTCCACAGACCTGAACCAAATAAACACCCTCTTAACTTACCTGAAATGGGAACAAAACATCTCTCTTTGCTGCTCATTGTGGTCACAGTATGTGAAAGAGGAATAGCCTTTACTAAGAATTTCAGAGTTGAGGCCAAGATTGAGTTTATAATGGAAAACAGGTTTCGACCTTAGCAATGCAGAGCCAGTAGCCTCTCCATAATACGACTGTCAGTTCAATTTCTGTCAGCGACACAAACGTGGAATTGAAATAAGTGTTAGACTAGGATTTGGATGAAAGTTTTAATGAGATGAGCGCCTGCACTCCAAGTCTTATTAAACTATTGAGACTGAAATTGTGTGTGAAACATTGCCATCCAGTGGCTGCTTGTACAATTTCCAACCTGCCACAAAAAACATTTGCGGAAGAGAAAAATATTGTGGATTACGTCATCCCTCTTCTCTTTTACAAAACCACAGTGGTCTCTGCACTAGCATCACAATTTTAGGCAGAAAATTCAAACAGTGATGGACTGAATTTCCCTGAAGTTTTTTTTAAGCAAACATTTGTTTCTTACAACAGTGCATGGTATCAACATTTATGTCTCAGAAAAAAAATTTCTGTACTGCATCTACAGTGTATCCATCCAAAGAGGAGTTTGCAACTAAGGGGTAAAAGCCCAAAGGAATGAAACGTCAAAGGCCATACAGCCCAGATCTTGAAATCACAAGAAAATCTTGTTTTTCTAGCTGAATGATATTGGCCACTCCCCTTTATACCATACTGTCTGTGCCTTGGGTGTCCTGGTATTTCCTCCTTTCTTGACAGACCCGCCTCTGACTTTTTCCTTATAGGGGTTTGAAGCTTTTGAAAGCTGCACATGCTGCTGTAGGCAACTAACTTTTACTTTACCAAGAAAAGAGCTAGAGCATGACTGATAGTGACTTCTTCTGCCACCTTGTCACCCACACTCAACACTGATCTGATGGGAACAGTTTTGGTTTTTATTAAGTCCTCTGTCCCTCTGATACCCTGGGATTCTCAGATGGCCAGATCAAAGCACAGCTGCAGACATTCAGCCAAGGGCTTCATTTCTGTGGAGAACACTGCTGGTTATCAATAAAAGCATCTGCAGCAGTAGCCATATTTTTGCTATGGGAGTGCTAATACAAAGGAAATGAGATTGAGTGTAGCTTTATTAGTTATTGCTGTGACTCACTTCACTTGAGTCATGGCCCGCACAAGATGGAAATTAAGAAGCTCTGCTCCTATTGCAAATCCGTTAACCACTGGGTTCTACTTTCTCATCACCACATTCATCTGATGTTCACCAGGTTGTGTAGATCTGTTTTCTCATCCTAGGGCTGTTGCTATGCCTGGAATCCCATGAAAATGAAGACCCAATCCCCATTTAAAAAAGCTGATGTCCACAAGTACAACCATCATCTCACTCAGCTAAAAAGCAGTCTTTGTAGCAGAAGATTAGAGCTTGTTCGTCATCTCTGTACAGTTGCAGCATTCAGACTAGATGCTACAAAAGGACACAAGACCTTTGAGAATAAACATTTTGCTCTCTGTTTTACCAGGCTGGATTATATATGGCAGCTAAGTTAAAGGTTACACTTACTACTAAAGATAAGAAGGTTAGTACAAAATGTAATTGACTTCATTAAAAATAAAAGTAACTACGGGATTGCAATACCCAGGCAAGTAAAGCAAAGAAATTAGAATCTTTTAAATAGTCCTGGACTCCCAAACTGTTTCAAGTTTTTCCTTTTGGAAGTCTGGCTTTGACTAGCCAAGCTCAGGAATAGTCTGACAATCGTATTAAATGCTATCTTAACAGAATAAATCAATAGGACACTAAACAACATGTAGCTCTGGGACTGATTCATGAAGCATTACTGCATTATCCTGTTTTATAAATATGCCTTGTAGATTATTCAGCTATGCATCTAAAGAGTCAAATTCACCAAAGAGTAACCCATCCCCTCCCATAAAGAAGAGGAACCCATGAGTCTTGCTGTAAATCTGCAGAACATCAGAGGATTATACTATTTCAACAAAACATCAGAGCCTTTCAGGTGCTCTGCTTTCTTTGCTTTGCTAATTAACTTTTATGTACCTCATTGTATTACCTAGCTGCAACAGGGAGCTGGCACACTAATCCATCTGCAAGGTGACCCCTGTTGTGTGCTATGCAGATTGGGATATTGATATGCTGTTGTGGACTGCAAGACATATCTGTTTCTGTCCCTTGTCTCTCATTTGTAGATACAAAGGGAGGAATGGCTGAGTGTTTAACAAGAGAGCTTGATCCCACTGTGTGTCTAGGCTAATTCAGGGAAGAATAAGGCTGGGATAACCATCCTCACTTAGACATTATGGTGATTGGCTTCAATGCCATGCCTACGATTGATCTGTGCTCTGAGAGACTTAGTTAAATCAAAGCTCTAAATAGACACAGCTTTTGTGATTGTTAATTTTAAGGCTGGATTCAGTGGTTTTTAGCTCCTAGGCTTATCTTTGCTCTCTCTGCATTTGACTCTATATAATCAAAGTCCCTTTGGGAGCTGTGACTTACTGCAGTCAGACTCATTGCAGTTATGGAGGCCCACAGAAAAGATCAACACTTTTTCTTAAGTCCTCTGGACTTATTGTAAAGGCATCTGAAATGATGATCACTATAAATATTTTTCAGCAGGATTTACTCTACCATAAAAAAAAAGCAAGTGTTAAAATTATTAGAAGTACATCAACTTTTCCACTTAATACCAGCCTAGAGGTATGTTTACCAATGATAACACCAAAAATGAGGAAAAAATTCTGCAGGAATTAGGATTTGTCAGGTTATTTCAGAAAGTTTGGGATCATTTGGGGAAAATCAATTTTTAGAAGAGAAGGCTGTATGAAAGTAGCATTTCAGCAGTCAAGAGTCTCTAAATCCAAAATGCAGGAAACCTTTCTTGCATGAAATAGTGTGTTTCAGTTTCTAGTGATATCTTCTAAAGAGTCAGTCAAAGATTATAGAGTTTACTTGCCCTGGGATCCCCAGATGACAGATGCAGAAGTGTGGACAATGACTTGTAGAAAGTCATCATTCACCTGCACAGATCCTGGGCAGAACAAAGACTTTCCTGCCATTTCCAACGCACGATTTAAAATATACACCTGAGCATCTTCCTTGTTTGTACAGCATCCCACTTTTATGCCTACCAAAGAAACAGGACTAATAACAGTTTTGAGAGCCTGTTTATCACTACATACAGATTTTTCTCATATATATTATACCCCATCAAAACAGTACTGCATATTCTTCTGTCCCCAGCTCAAAAAAAACCCACCACCTACTTTATTAATTAAAAAAGAACTATGCACAGATTTCTAGTAATGACTTTTGCTCCTGTAATTGTTACAGTGGTCTTTTGAGCAGCCAAAAATTTTGTAACCTCTTGGAGTGGGGGGGAGTTAAAGGCCATAGAGATGCAAATTAATACTCTGTAATGCTTTGAAGTGAAGTTTGAGTGTAGATTTCCAAGAATGTGCTCTTTTAGAGAAAGAAGCGGTTTTTGCTGAGAGCAGTGAGTGAGCACTGCGGAGAGCAGTGAGTGTTACTGATTTACTGAAGTTGATATTGACTAAGCTGCCTGGTTACACTCCAGGCACAGAATTCTTTGCCTTCCAGGCTGCCAATATTAAGTCCTTCAACTCATCTCTATTTACTTCAGACAAAGTCCAGGAGGTAGGGAAAGAGATGCAGATTTTCAAAAAGAAATCAAGACACAAACAAACTGGGAAAACAATGGTTACATTCACTAGCAGTTCCAATTTTCACAGGTTTGTTCCAGATGCCAAAAGTCCCCGTCCATATCCTATGGAAGAGGATACAGGGGGGTAGTGCTGTGTCTCGGGGAGAAGTGGGATGTCATGCTAGCAGTTCTTTGTAGGTTTCATTTATCATTGGAACTGACCTGATAGACTGAAAAAACTTGATTTTTTCCTGATACTTAACCAAAGTAGTGTTTGCTGAAACTTCAGCTGCCATTTTCCTTGGCTTGTGGTGATGAGCAGTGAGAAAAATTGATCACTGTTCTCTTTCCTTATAATACTCTTTTAAATTTTACTGAGTTGAAAGGTTATCAGCATTACCTCTCCCCAGTCATAGTTATTTCTCTTCCAAAAGTTCACTAATCCTTTCCTCCTTCATTTCTCACAAATAACATTTTTAAAATTCCTCTGACTATTCTCATTGCTCTTTTTGGGCATGTCTTCCTTTTAATGTCTGGTGCTTTGACCTCTCTAAATAATGTCACAGCAGCACTGCAAGAGCAAATTCTGCTCACTTCAGTGACACTCTTGCTAATACATCCCAGAGGGAGATTGATTTTCTTTATCTCAGCATCTCACTGACTGGCTTTTTTGAGTTTGTGACCCAATAGAAGAACCAGACCCTGTTCTGCAGCTCTGCTACCTTGCCAGGCATTGGATATTTTGCGTTTGATTTCATCTTATTATCATCTTCTACACTTGCTTCCACTAAACTCCAATTTGTTGATTTGAGATCATCAGTTTCTCCATCCAGGCTGGCTCTGCATTTGCTACAAAGCCAACAATTACAGCTGCAGGCACTGTTTTTCACCCGTGGAGATTCTGCTGCTCAGCAAGCATCCCAGAAAGCAGAACCAAAAGTGGAGCTGGGCTCTTCAGGACTAGGGTGCCTCATTACGGAAGGCCCCTCAGGAGCATGTAAAGGAGAAATAGCAGTAATGTTAGAGATGTAACACTCTCTATGATTATATTTGTTTTCTTCCATTACAGCTCTAAGAGCAAAAAAAAAAATTAGGAAAACCACCCAAATCCCACCTTTGTTCTCCTGCTGGTAATGTCCCTCAAGTACTTTGGTCTTTCAGGTATTAACATCTGCCTGCAAACAAAGAACTGGGTCCCATGCAAGCTTAGTAGGTCACAGCTGAACTGACCCCTTTTAACTGGCAGCCTTCTGAAAGCAGTTCACACACTAATGGAAGAGAAGGTCATAGTCCAGGAGAGTCTTTGTAGCTCAATGGACCTACGAGCTCTTGACAGCACACATTATTGTACTGAGTAGAACAGGTTGCTTTTAAAACACAACTGTTGTTAAGACCTGTAGATACCAAATTATACCTAATGTGCAACTGTTAAAAGTGTTTAAATCAACAAATGCAAAAATTAAAAATAATGCCTGTATTCACCAGATCCTTGGATGCTGGGAGAATGTTGTTTCCATCAAGGATCAATAACAGAGAAAAGATATTCTTGAACTTCTTGGAAAGACACAGCTGGAATAATGTTACTGTAATAGGCAGAAATCAATCTAAATTGCTGTCCCAGTGCCCAAGTGGTGCTGCTAGTAAAATGCCTGTGTAGATACCCTTGTCACAGCAGATGCCATGATACTTCACAGTGCTGAAAGGAATGTTCTGTTTCTCCACCCCCCCAGCAAAAAAACAGTCACTGTTTACTGAAGTACTGAAGTACTGAAGTACTTAATACATTTAAAGTACACTCACTCAAGACTAAAGAGAAACCTGACTCATCCTAACCTTCTCATGTTTTCTTTAATAATAGCTATCTTCAAGCATATGCTGTATATAAGAACTTCAGCCAAGTGTGTTTGACCAAGTGGGTCTTCATTTTATAAAGACAATTTTTAAACAAAAAGTAACATATATGTTTCTTTTCACTTATAAACCGTGCCAAAAAGTGAGGTTTTTTTCAAACTCTGTTACACTGGCCTAAGACCCTACTAGTGAAAAACTATCCAGAACTGCCTTTTATTTTATTACAAAGAACACCCCAGGCATAAGCAGGGAATTTCCCACACTGTCTCTGTTTCTCTTGACTTCTTTTCATTCACTGTCTGGAACAGACAGTAAAGTATTCACATAATACCATTCTACTTTTAATTTTCTGTAGTTTGCTTTGGGGTCTGGCTCTTGTTTGAATCACAGACTGAATTCTCTGTAGCTGATAACAACTGAAATTCCAGTCCAGCCAAAGGAGAATACCTACTTTTGCTGCAGACAGGACCTTAATATGTCCCATGAAACAAGGACTCAGACAATTCTTGATATGCCTGCTTTGCACACATACAGCACCATTGCTTCTTAGTTAGAATGTGTATTAAGAATGGTATGAATTCTATTTTATGGATCAATAGTTACTAAAAAAAATGCACAGCATTAGGCAGCAGGCACTTTCAAAATTGTCATTATCACAACTGCTGGATTAATCTAAAAAGGAATACCAAAGTGATTCATTTGTATTAAGGCAGAATAGGCTGCAGGCTTTGATTTCAAAAATCAATTTTTCATACACAGAAATAAAACAAATTTATTAAAATGCAGCAGCTTGTTACAAAACAGTCTCACACAGTTCTGGTGACATGTTGCTAACACTACCAACAGACAAGAAGAGCTTGGTCAGTGGTCCTTTCCAGCCATCCATACCCATTCAGTCAATACTCTGCGACCAGCAGCCATGGCAAACATCTCCTCAAAAATTACCCTGCAGGTTCAAATATAACAAAAGGCATATTTGTATTTCATGGGGCGTTTCATTCTCATAGATCTGTGTTATAACTTTTGGGAGATTCTTGCCTGCAGGTGAGGCAACAGCAGCAGCTGTGCAGTGGCTTGCAGCCATTGCTCTTCAGACTCTGGCACAGCAGCTTAAACTACTATCATCAAACTCAAACTGTGCAAACTAATGTACCAGGCTTTAAACCAGCTGGGAAGCCACAACATACCAAATCCCGAGCTACACGTGCCCACCAGTGCACTGGCTACAGCAGCTCCTACATCACATCGGCAAGGCAGACAGCCCCAGGCAACGCTTCTGGAACAACCACAACAGCTTCATCTGCTGTGGCACTGGTAACACTTCATGCTTTAGCGTCCTGTGCTATTTTGGTGGTAACAGATAGCAAATGCTGCAGGCTGAAGGTGAGATAAACCAGTGTAGTTATTTCCCTACTAGCAGTTCAGTGTGAGACATTGCTTTTTCTGTGAAAGCACAGACTCAAACGGCGTATAACTGTGCCCTGCAGATACTTGAATTCTGTCTAGCTTTGATTCACAGGTTAAAATATATTACATAACACAGAGAATCTGTTATACAAAACCTGAGACAGAGCTGTCAAATTTCATGCATTCTTTTCAGTGCAAATGTGTGAGACACAAAGAAAGCCATTCCCAAACATATCCGGATATGAGATAAACCTAAAGATACATTTAGGCCATGACTGTGCAAAATAAGTCTATTTTCTGTTGCAAATGTGATTAGACATGTGTTAAACACATATATATTGTTAGATATGGTCTGTATGTTAATAAATTGAGCAATAACAGACAATAATCGAGCAATAACAGAGGATCTACTATTCTCTGCAGCTGGAAAAACTTTTGTTTCATTGCAGTTTGGCTTGATTTCCCATTTGTTTTCCTAGGTCCTACAGTTGCCCTCTTTGCCTTGCCAAAAAATCACCTACTGATTACTCTTATTTTGTCTTGTTGTGAAATATACCCAAACTTCAGTAGAAGCAAATTGTGCACATTGAAAGAAAATGGTTTAAACGCAGTCATTGGAAGAAGAAAGTAAAAGAAGTCCTAGAATTTAAACTAATCATGGAGAAAAGCACACATGGTTTTGGAGACCCTACTCAATAATAAATGTAGAGAACAATAAACAAGAACTTGTTAGTGGGATAGTCTTTCCACTGGGAAAATAAACTGAAAAATTCTAATTTTAAAAATGCAACTCAAAAATTAATGTTCAAAGACAAACCAAGAAAATGTTACATTTTAATGTCATATGAAGAGTTCTAACAGTAACAAAAGGGTTATATATAGCCCATAATGGGAAGTAGAAGAAAATGCTCATAAAACATCATAAAACAAAATTGTCCCTGTTCCGGTATCCATACCAGTATCAGAGGCAAGTATTTTTTGACTTCCTTAAGCTATATACTGGAACTAAATCCTAGACGGAAGTAGACTGAGCAGAATTTTTTTTATTAGTATCCCTGTATATTTTTTTCCAGGCAGATTAATAACAGCTCCTACTTCTTCAGCAGCCTAGCTGAAATCTGTACAGAATTCTGAAGAAAAGTTCAAGCTATTTTAAGCTGCAAGGATCAAGGTTTCAAGGTGGTCTCTTAGGCATTAGCAGTCTCCATCAGAAAACCATCTTAAAATTTCTGTCCACAATTCTCAGATGCACAATACCACAGGAGCTGGACATACTGCTAAGGGTACATCACGTCAGCGAAATTCATGGCCACTAATTGCATTACTGGTGTTCCTGTAATTACTTTTGCCCTACTGTGGTAGTGCCTGTAGCCTCAGGTTCTCATTACATTCAATATTGTATAAGAATATGAAAATTAGATGGTCAGGTGTTTACATAATGTTAATAGAGGCAGTGGGACAGGGTGCAAGAAAACAGTTAGGTGGCAGTGCTGATAAAAAGGTGTGCACAGAACAGTGGATATCAACCCAGTCTTGGGATTTGCAGTGAAGAGCTTAAAACGGGATTGTGGTGTAGAAGTTTAAACAAAATACCTTTGTTGGTGTGCGTGTCTCTCTGGTCAGCCCGGTGTTCGGCTAGACCTCCCAGCAGCTCCAACACGCCACAACAGGGCCGATTTGTGAGTCTTGGCTCAGCAGCACCTGGACTTTCGCTGTCACAGCCGTGGTGTAAATGAAAGAGGGGACTCTCGGAGGGTCGGGGGGGACAGAGGTTTATTGGTGTCACAGGGAGAGACCTCGGACAAAAGGCTACAGGGGGGGTTTGTCCAGGACAGGCTCAAGGGGTGGGTACAAACTACAAACGAATAAAACAAAGCAAAGTACCAAATGCCAACTGAATTACCTAACTCCTAACAAATCAAGGTAATTTGGGGAGGGGTCTCGGGGGAATCTGCCAACTGCTGTCCAAATCTCCTTGAAAGTTCTGGACCTTGGAGATAGGGACTTAATGATGGACAGGGGAAGAAGGAGAGGATGGGCAGGGAGCATCATGGGGAAAGGAAACAGTCTCTGGGGAAAAATCAGGGAGGCATAGAAACTCTTATCAACTTATGATAAGAGAAAACTCCAAGACAAGGGGCCCTTATGGGGTAACTAGAGCTACACTAACTTATAACAAAACCTTTTTTAAAACATGGAAATCTTGCAAACCCACATACCTTTGGACAGCAAATGAAATAAAGTAGCAAAATATTTATTTCTATTATAGTGAGTTGATATATCAAAACAAATGTTTAATTTTAGTGATTAAAACAGTGAGGTGCACATCCTTTTACCCCATCTACAGAATTAAATTGAGATAAAACATAAGGGTCTGTATTTTCCATATTACTGTTTGTCAGATCCATAAAAAGCAGACTTTACCAAGTTCAGTCAGCATGCCCTTCTTGTGACTAATCTCACCTTTCTACAGTAGAGTGTTAAAATGTGGCAGCTGACCATACTTATCTATTTTTAGAAATAGATATAAAACTGAGAAAAATCAGCCTTATTGTGGTAGACATTGAAGAAATACAATGTAGATACTCCTTAACCCGAAAGGGCATAGGAAGAATGTGGAGAAAGCCCTCAGAAAGCTAAGTGCAGATTTAGTAAATACCTTTTAAAGTGCAGAGCCAGGCTTTCTATTACCAGCTCCCAGAAAAGCCCAGCATGCTTTTCATGGCTGTTCCTCGATTTTGCTCTTTTCTCCATCCTTCTGCAGCCCTGGTTAAAATGACTGCCCTTTTTGACAGTGTGTTTTCCCAGATTTTCCTTTTCCCCTTGGACACATTTAGCTTTGAGGATTTGCTGTGTTTGGGATATCATGTGTCTGGGTAGACAGAACTGTACAAGCTGTGAGCAGGAATCTTAGTGATTCCCCACAGTGTGAGCGTACCATGCCGGTCTCTGTGCCATGTCCGTGCAGCACAGGTTCAGTGTGTCAGACATGAGTAGAAACAGTATTGCCAGACTCTCTCTGCCGAGGACATCCCAGGCAGGCACATGACAGTCCATCCTGATAAACTATTGCTTTTTTGCTCCTGTTCTTCATGCTGCAAAGAGCCTGATGCTTGTCAGTGTGGGGACAGCATGACAAACACAGGCAACTGGTGACACCATCAGTTCTGATCAACCTCTGTGGGTAGACAGCCCCAGGGACCTGCTGCTTACCCCTCCTTAGCTAGGCCACCACACAGCACTGCTTCCAGTGTGTCCCAGTTGCCCCCTGCTCCTTCCTGCAGCGCATGAAGATGCCCATTCAGCCTGATCCCCTTTCAGTCTAGCCCCATTCAGCTTGAAGGTCTTTAAGGCCAACCTGGGTGAGGCCTGTGTGACTACACTGCAGGCTCCATTCTTGGCTCACAGTCATATTCATAGAATCACAGAATTATTAATGTTGGAAAAGATCCTTAAGGTCATTGAGTCCAACCCTTAACCCAGCACTTCCATGTTCACCACTCAACCATGTTTCCAGGTGCCACAATTATACGTTTATTGAAAACTTCCAGGGATGGTAATTCCACCACTTGCCTGGGCAACTTTTTTCAATGTCTGACACTCAGTGAAGAAATTTTTCCTAATATCCAATCTAAACTTGCCCTGGTGGAACTTGAGGCCATTGCCATTTGTCCTACCATCTGTAATATAGGAGAAGAGACCAATCTTTACCTTTATACAACTTCCTTTCAGGTGGTTGTAGAGGGCAATAAGATCCCACCTGTGCCCTCTTTTCTCCAGGCTAAACCACCCCAGCTCCCTCAGTTGTTCCTCATCAGACTTGTGCTCCAGCCAGTTCACCAGCTCCATCATCCTACTCTGGACACACTCTAGAACTTCAAACTCTTGTCTTGTAGAGAGGGGCCCAAAACTGAACATGGTATTTGAGGTGCAGCATTCAAATCACTGAATGCCAACAGCATCCAGCTTGAGAGGCTTTGTTGTGCTCCCTGCCTTGGGTTATACTTCCAAGGCAGGTTTTTATCCCTGTGTCCTGATGCAAATTGCACGCTGTCCACTTCCCTGCTGACGCAAAACACCCTCCACATGGAGCAACTTTCACAGAATCATAGAACATGCTGAATTGGAAGGACCATCGAGTCCAACTCCTGGCCCTGCACAGGACACCCCAAGAGTCACGCCATGTGCCTGAGAGCATTGTCCAAATGCTTCTTGAACTCTGTCAAGCTTGGGGCTATGACCACTTCCCTAGGGAGCCTGTGACAGTGCCCAACCACCCTCTGGGTGAAACACCTTTTCCTGATATCCAGCCTAAATATCCCCTAACTCAGTTTCGTGTCTGAGCTGTGTTGAGGCTGATGGCTGTGGCTCCCAGATGCACGTCAAAGAGAGACTAAATCTCTGCCAGTGCACACCCGTTGCAGAAACGCGATTTTTTTCATAAGCCCTGGAGTCCCACAGCTCGCCCAGCTCAGCTGGGAGCAGAGAGGTCTCTCCTCTCTGTCCAGCGAGGCCGGGCACGTCCCGGGGTTCCCCGGCGGGTGCCCGGCGGAGGGCGGCAGGCGCGGGTTGCCAGCGGCCGGAGCGGGCGAGCTTCCCACGCTGCCCACGAGGTGTCCCCCGGCACCCGCACGAGCCCGGCACGGAGCTGCATTAACTCCTCAGATTCATGCTGGTGGTGATCCCTGTTCCCATCTGCGGTCCAGCCCGGGTGTCCGTGTGCTGAAACACGGGAAGCCTCTGGCTGGCGGGTTGGGACCGGGAGCGGGGTCTGTGCAGTCCCCGGTGTGCCACAGGGGTCGTTTCTCTCTGGAGTGGTGTGCTGGGCTTTGGACATCTGATGAAATAAATGAAAGGCTTTATACTAGAAACAGTAAAAAGGCAGAGACCAAATAGTGTATTTAGCAAAATATTAATAGTATTATTCATTAATTGACTCTGATTTCTATTTATGTCCCGATTTTGCCAATGAGGCTGGCAGGCACCCTTCCAATTCCTCTATGCTGCCCTCAGCCAGAGAGACAACAATTTCTGTATAAAGCCAGAGGCAACATGTGACAGGCAGAGGGTACAGAACAGAACAAACCAAAGAAATGCAACTGGTCTGTACATGGGGTCGTATCACCTGCAGCGCACAAGGGTGATGAGAAAAGCCATGAGAGTGTGCCGAAGGTCAATGTCAGTGTGGGCCACCATCTGTTTTAAATTCTAGTTTGAAGCTAACACTGCTTGGCCTCTGTACTCAGCAACCAGAATTTTCTGTCCCCACAGACAGATACAAGTGGGTAGAGGAAAGTACATCAGTTGGTTTTGGATATGGTCCAGTGAGCCCAAGCCCAATATGGATGACCTCCACTGACTATGAACTGATCAATTTTATGTATTCAAAAAAAAAAAAAAAGGTAATCCTGTCTAACCTTTCCAGATTATTCTCCCAGAGCTATGGAAATGTCACCACATTGTATTTATCTCCAGTGCAAAGTTCACGTGGCAGTACATGGTATTCACAACATCGGCTTTCTTTAAAAAATTTATTTACGTACAAGGATAGCCAAGTGAAATAAACGGGCAAGGAGACTCGCTCCTTTTTAATGCTTTTATTAAGATCAGCTCTAGGTAGGGGGCTCGAGGGGCTGCGCACACCGCCACTGCTACTAATGGTCAATGCAGAGGAGGAGACGATCAGCTCTATCCACACGGCCGACCGGAGGAGTTCTCGCTCGCAGGAGTCCCTAGAAATCCCACTAATTTGTTGGAAAGCTTGGGGAAGTCCTGTGTATGGGATACTTCTGAAGTTATGGTGACAAGCTGGAACTCAGGTCTGGTTCGTGTGAGGCTTTCCATGGTCTCGCCGACTTACAGTAGTTATTTTTTGGTTTTGGTTTGTGTTGGCTCGTTTATTTTTAGGGGTTTTAAGTTTTAATTTTGTCCCACAAACACCTGGGGTCTTTTCATCTGCATGTGGGGCGGTGCCAGGTCTTCTCTCCAGCCCTTGCTATGGCCGGTCATGGTTGCTATGGCCGGGGTGGCAGCAAGGACAGGTACAAAGGAAGGTAATTAACATTTGACAGACAAAACATTTAGGGAAGGCATCTTAATTACCATAATAATCAGTCTGGGTTAAACGGCAGAGAAAAGCCCCACCATAGGCAAGGCAAAACTGAACTTAGAAATTGTTACTTTGTTTCTTTACAGGTTTGGGCTAAACTATAGGGAAAAACTACTATAAGCAAGGCAAGCAGTATTTAACTGAATTCAGAAATTGGCATTTCGTTTCTTACACAAGGGACTAAAACAGTAAAATATGTCCAACTGTTTTATAATTTGGGAGTCAAATATCCCTCACTATTGAGAAAAACGCAGAAATGTGGTTCAATTATCCCAAGTTTAAACTAAAATTTGAATACAACTCTCAATATTTCAGCCATAAAAGACCAGTAGTAGCAACTCTTACACAAATCCAAGAGTATTGTAGACAATATGAAAATGAACTATTTAAATACTAGAAAAATAGAAGGGAAAGTTAAAAATTTTTGAACATTAAAGGCATTCATTCTAGTTCCTGGTATGCCAGTATTAAATTCCACATATAATTAGTCATTAAAGATCATAAGAAATTTTCTGAATAAGTACTTTCCAAACTCCTGGTTGAGAGAAGAACTTCACAGCCTCACACAGACTGGAAATTTTGCATCCAATGAAAGAAACAAAGTCCAGATCAAAAGTGAGGAACCCCTATACACTCTTCTACTTCTCCAAACAGGCTCTTAAATTTGTAAAAAGATAAGAATACTTCTCATTTTAAAAACTAATATCACACAAACTCTGTCTTTAGACATTCATAAACTTCAGGTTACCAGAAGCCAGGAACATGTATTAGGAACTGCAATTCTTCACATGCACTTTTCCCACATTCCTTTCCAACTTCCCACTGTACAAACAGGCATATTTTGGCCATTCAAGAATTAAAATTCTTATGTTATTGCCCAGCATAGTTCGAGGAATGTCTGATAATCACAGCAGGATTTTCAGTGTGATTACTGGGAAAGCAACACAAGGTTAGCGAGCAGCTTCCTTTGGATAATTGTTGCTCTGCTCCTCAGCTTACTCACTGCACTCCTCCTCCTGGAACTTTATAGGATGTTTTAGATAAGCAGGGGCAGGTCCTGAAGCATCTTGAATATAGACCCCAAAAGGTAAACTGCACTGAACACTATAGAAAATGCTTAAAAGAGACAGGAGGCCAAGTCTGAAAGGGACCACTGATCCATACTGTATCAATCAAATTTTCATTCTTTACTGATCAGAGTACCTAAATACTGAAAGTTTCAAGTCCTAGTAAACATAGTACTGTAACCTAACCAAGAATTACATCATTGTGTCACTTGAAAAGAAAGTTAGAGCTTCAGGGGAAAAACAAACAAAGCTCATCCTGGGTAAGCCATACAAATATTACCTTAGCAGTGCAATTATAGTAGTGTAATTGTGTAGAGAACTATTTAAGTTACCTTTGTAAGCATCTGTTTTATTTTATATAACTCTTCAGTATAAAACAATATTTAAAACAATGCTTTATAGTTTCAAAATACCTTGAATAGTAGGAGGTTGTGCTTTGGCTGCCAAGCAAATTACAGGGATGAGTACTCTCCTTGGGTTAAAACAAAGGAGACAGTTGAATAGAAAGCTTGTTCAGGGAACTGAGAGTAATTATTTTACAGCTTCTGACCCTAGATCTTTAGAGTCATTGTTCAGAGGAACAGAGAAGATGCTCTGCTTGTGCTTTGTCCAAAGGCAGGTACAACAAGGTGAAACTGCAAGTCTTAAATGCAGCAACCCAGAGAGGGAGAGAGCAGGGACAGGGGTGTGATGTACCCTAAGACTCCTGTCAACAGCATCTACTACAGAACATGCATTCTTAAATTGCTTCCAAAAATGGCATAACTGCAGTGTGGGATTTCTATTTGGTTTAGTCCATACCATACTGCTTGTCAGCATTTTCCCTTGGTGACTACTGCTGTGTTTCTCATAACCTCTCTTTTCATGTCTGAAATAGGTAGGGTTTAAGAAGCCCTGTGCATATATGGCTGAGGAAAAGGGAAGATAATGCTTTTTACATACATTTGCAGATATTATTGTCTGGTCACAGGAATTTTTCTGCTGAGAGAATGTAAAAATCCCCTTCTCTTTCAGACTAAAAGCTCAAATTGTCTCAGCAAAGAAATTTCAAAATCATGTGTTATAAATGGAATCACAAAATCGGATTAATATAAAAACAATTTATTAGAAAAAAACTATCCCAATCACTAACAAAGAGAGAAACCACAATAAGGACGGACAGCGCAGCACTGGGTGGACGGGGATCTGTAACCTAAGGTACAGATTTCCCAAATCCACACGGAGCGAACTGCTGCTTGGGGTCTTATAGGGTTTTTCGTGTCCCGAGGCAAAACAGGTGTGGGGCATAGTCCGATAAAGAGTCCAAATACAATGTTGAATGAATTTCCCGGATTCGTCAAGCCTTGTGAATACGGGAAGGCTCTTTTCACCTGCGTATCAAGCTTATCAATTTTTGATTGCATTTGCGGGTGGGTTCCGGAGAGGAGTCTTCTCAGCCCGATGTGTCGCTGATCATTATCTTAGCTCGCCAACTTCTTTGTCCCCCTTGATGGTCCTGGTTCTGCTCTTTGTCTTGGGCTGAGGAGAGGTTGTGACTCAAGCAGCCGCCTGACTCGGGAAGGAATTTTTAAACAAACTACACTTTTTATATCTTTATACTAACATTAATAAAACATATATTTCTATATTTTTCTGCACGAATTTTTACCCCAATGATACATTTATTACACATAGTTTCCAAAAGTAGAGATCTCTTTGTGGTTTTACCTTTTTGCAAAGTTCCCTCAGGTTCCCCAAGCCTTGCTACAACAATATTTGGTGTGGCTGGGCAGTTCAGAGCTGAACACTAAGGATTTCCCTACTGCTGGCTCCTGGCAGTCCTGAGGTGAGATTTGTAAAAGCTGAGAACAGAAAAGCCAAGTTTGCAAAGAGCCACATGCCTGGCTCCAGAGCCATGGGTTCTCAAGTTGCCATTTCCCCTTGCTCCATCAAGCTGGCAGATTCTCCTCATGCCTCCTCAGCAGACAATTCTATTCAATTTTTGCTAAATATCTTCCCACAAAACACTCAAATTTTGATAAATCAGCACTTTTAGATGAAAATTAGTTCTACCTAAAAATAAACAACTAGCTTCAGCTTTGAGAGCTGTAGATTAGTTAATTGTATCAGCAAGTGCTGACTTTGAAGCTTGGATATAAACACCTCTTTAATACCCAACCAAGCTCTACTAAGAAGAAAGGATGATTTATAGACCAATGTAGAAGCTGGCAGAGCCTGAGGCTTGAGATTAAACCCTTTCTTAATACTGGTTGATAGTACTGCATTCTGTGACACCCGGAAGAGATGATACAGTGCAGCAGAGAGGAATCAGGGGGTTTCGGTCATGCTGCTTTCTGTTCCTGTTAATTATCTCCTAGGTCAAGGTGTATGTACTCTGCATACGCATCTGCTAATGGCAGAATCTGTTACAGTCATACTAAAAACATTTTGCAATCTGACCTGAGTAATAAGACAGGGCAATGTTATATTTTATTTCACAAAGAATGTCCTTCTGTTTGGGTTCACTTCACCAGTTATGTTCTAAATGCTTTTGTCATACTCTACTGACCTCTAAAAGTAAAATCTCAAATTCATAGCTATCTTTCTGTCTCATTTCAACTAAACTGGTCTGGGGGGGTTGAGGGGAGGCTTATGGGAAGGAGCGACAAGCTATTTTTCTTAGAAACAGTTAAAAGTAACACCTGGAAGATTTAAAGTTCATGCCAGCTGGCCACCATGTGGATTATATTCTTAGCAACACAAATTTAAAGTAGGGGAAATGCATCAAAAGCAGCTGAATGTGCGACCCTGATTGCCCTGTTCTATGCAGCCCTGCACAGAAGAGGCAGCACAAAGGTACTGAAGCCCTCGGTCCCGACACCAAAGTCTGGAAGTATGTGAAAATGCACTGGCTTCATATTGACTCAAACACATAGGTTAGACATAGATGGTATCATGAATGTGAACATAGAGTTCTAGGGCAGTGGTTGGAACACAGATTTAAAAACTAAAATATTTCTGTGAACTGCTCTGAACCAATAACTGTGGTTGTACAACTCCCTGGCTCCATGTCTAATTGCTGGATTTTCTGTTTGGATATTATGCAAAAGTCTACTCTACAGAGTGTATCCTAATCATTCAACATTTTAAATTGGTTTTAACTTCAAAATAAATGAAATTAAAATTTATTTTGGCAGTATCATATTAATCATATGCAATATTTATTACATATATTATTTAATGTGCATAATATTTCAGAGTCTTTGAGCAGCATACCAAAATCTCTATATCACAAAAAGCAACTTCCCTGACATCTAAAGAGAGGGGACATCAGCACTGGTCCACAGGCAGGTGGTTACACTAGACCCACTGCCTCCTTCTCAAAGCTGAGGCCAATTTAGACAGACAGCTGAATCCTTCTGTAGCCCTTCAGTCCCACCACATCTCTCTGGTGGCTGAGGGTCCGACCACTGCACACGGTGCCACTGCTAATCCATAACGCACTGTGTGACACAGTAGCAGCAGTGCAACTTCAATGGCTCATGGATTGCCCAAGGCTCTCAAGTCCCATTTGGACAGAAGATATGAATTATGAGAAGCTTGTGAGCTTAAGTCAGTGTTAGTACTCACTAATGAGCAATTTCTCATCTGAACACTAGGCAAAGGACAGGAGACATTCACTGCCCCAAAGTGTCCTGTAGTTCAGCCTACCCACAGGACCTGCACTGGTCTAAAGGCTGGAGTAGTCACTCCGGTGACATTACTTATTTAGAAAAAACTCAAAGGAATTTGATAAGCCTCTCTGGCCCCCATCATCTCTAAGTTTGTCACAAGACCATTTTCTTCAATTCCTACAAGCTGTGGCAAGGGAGTGTGTGCTGCTTAGGTGACACTCATATGCCAAGGGGCCTGGGGATGGTGCACAGTAGCCTACCTTACCCTCATTGCACAGTAAAGCTGCATCACCTGCTGCACTTGCTGCAATCATAAAAAACTGCTTGCCCCAAAGTATACTTTGATTTCTATTACTACTTTTTCTTCCTTTATTCAGAATTTTTTTTCCCAGATCTCTCCTAACTTCTATCTGCAAGAGTTAACTACAGAACAATTTAACTATCCCTCTGCAACATAATTAAATCTATTAAAGCATGCAGAAGTTCAAAAAAGGGAAGAAAATCTGGTCCAGAAAATGGGAGAACTGTTGAAATTATGGTGTTATGTTTTGAAATTCTCCTTGGAAGAAATATATTGCTGAGAATACCAAATATATGTGCTGTTTATTTAAGAACTCCCTGCTTACATATCTTTCCCCCTGCCAGTTAACACTCAGATTTTTATTAAACAATGCTACTTTCTTGCCCAAATCATGTTAAAACTAAATTGGCAATGCGTCTTATTTACATTTTTTTTATTTACCCTATTTTTCTCTTCCTCCAGGCCAGCTGGGTTTAGCCATAGAGCCCCATTCCACTGACCTCAAAAACAGCCCATTCCTTTTTACATCTTCATTTTTTTCCTGTTATTGTGCTGCTGAATTTTTATTCCTCTCCAGCTACCATATCATTTTTCCTGAGCACCAGCATTACATAGGTTTGAATCTTGAGGTAGCAACTCCAAAGAGTTTGTACAGGTATATCTGTGTTATGAGGCCTTAAACTAAAAATGAGCACCAAATTTACATCAGATCAGTTACACAATCAGCTTTTTGTTTAATTTTTTTGCTGGTATCCTGAGTATTGTAGTACTCTGTGGTGGCATATGCAATCAATAGAAGCCAGTTATGTCTGTAACACTCACTGTAGGTTAATAAAAAACATAAGGAACACACAGAGATCTCATTGTGTCATCATCATCATCATCTGTGTCAGGGGTGAAGACCTGGTTGTAATTAGAACCCTTAGATCTTCTGAGTGTAAGTGTGGAAGGGCTCTTTAGAGCTTTGGAAGGACTTGCCTGGAAGGCTTTGAGAAAGATCTGGAAAAGAGTCCTTCCTCTCTATAGCTTGTTAACTAGTACCATTATGGAGGGAATGTATTCCATGTTGGTGAAAGTCTATACCTTCTATTGTACTCTATTTGAGTGAATATTAAAATCCTGGCTCAGCCAGTAAGGGAAATGGTGAAATTCTTAAAAACATATTGGAATCCACTGGTACCTGATGAGCTAAAGGCTTTTTCCTGAGCAGAACAAAAAGTAATTACTTTAATAAAATGTTACATTAAAAATATAACATAGGTAAAATAAGACCTATGACATATTTACGATAGAAGGCAAGGACCCACACGTACACAAGTAAAATTAGTATGTTTTCCTGTTAACTAGCTACAGCTTAGTTCACTCCAAGTTATTTGCGTCTTTCATTTTGCAAGTCTTGATTACAAATGGCTTCTCCCTGAAGAATGCTTGACAATGCTTGATCATTTATTTACCTTCCAATATTCTTCAAGGCCAAATGAAATAGCTATCTGTTTCCTTGAGTTAAAAACCAAAATGGTTCTGTCTTGGCTCCAAGTAGTCAAGTTGCAAGAAACATGCTGCCTGACCTAAATCCCCTCAACACTTGGATCAGAAGAAAGAATTTTGGATGTTTACCATAGACTCACCAATAAGTATTTGTAGGCTGAACATTTAGTTGGATTTGTAATGGCTGAACATGGATTGGCTTCCTTATAATTTGTCTCTCTATCATTTTCATAAACATTTTCTCTTTGACAGGTAAAGCATTATCATATGGTACCCTATAACACATTTGCCACATAGTGAGGCTAATGAACACAGAAGTATTTTATCAGCTTCATCTATTGTGCTTTTACCAGTTGATAATTGCCATAATGGGGCATATGTTATTTCAATCTTGTAGAGCACAAAATCCCATTACATTCATACACTAATTTGGGTTATCAGTTCTCACATCAATAACTGTTTGCAAACTGTGTTCCAAAATACTTTGCCCCATGCTCTTTTTTCCTGTGGTTTCTGCTGCTTCCAGCACACCAGTTGTCTGACTCCTACACCTTTCCCAAATTCCTCCACCTCTAAGATGTACTCCTCCTGTGAGTCTGTCATACATGGCTGTGTGTAGGAGAAAATGATGCTGTTTGCAGAACAACAAAAAATCCTCTCCCACCACAGACTATAGAAGAGCAAATAGTGGGTATATAAAAGGTCAGCTATTTTAAAGCTCTTCAAAAGATTATGAAAAACGTCTTCCCTTTAGATAAATCTAGGAACCATAGTCAGATGCATGATAGAAGAACTCTTCACAATAAAAATATTTGTAAAACCTTTTTGAGTCTTTCTTCTCATGCTACCTTCTGCTACAAACTTTTTCTCTATTCCAGTTTTTCTGCATTTGGATTAGACTCATACAATAAAATTAAGTCATATGACATTTTTAGTTGCTTGACAGCAGTCTCATCTATGAAACTCAGCCTCATCTATGAAAATGTATCTTTGCAATTTGCAAAGTTGATAAGATGCTTACATCTTCCAGAGAAAAATGCAGTTCAGTGACTTCAGCAGCTACTATTAGGCATCTGCTGTACAAATGACACAATCGTTGCATAAAACAATCAGTCCAGCTGGACAGAGTTCCTACATCCTTTGGATACAGTCTTTGATGAATAGACCCTCTTATTTTTCATTTCCAATCTATTATTAATAACATTCTCTATGATCATCCAGACACAAAGAATTAAGACAATAACTCTCTAAGTGTTAGAGAGTTAGCTTGCCCAATAGAATTGCAGCCATTAAGCTTCTGCCAAAAGACCATTGCTTCAGACACAAGGATGAGCTATAGCCATACAGGCTTGGAAAGTGTTCATATGTAGTATATTAAGCTAAAAAATTCTCTTTTCTTGGGAGTTCCTTGTGGTACCACCAAGTGCATCAATAAATTACCTAATGAAAAGAATTTCAATATAAAACAATCTTTTTTCAATGTAATCGTCTCTTTTGTAATAATATAGCAAGAATATAAATTAAAGTTTTTGTGTATGACAATCTTCTTGCAGACAAGGTTAATGGGGAAAAAACCCAAAAGGTCAAGGTAGATAATATTTCTGTGTCACTGAAAGAAAGAACTCTGGAAACTAACTTCTTGGGACAAGGAGGGTTATATGAAACAAGAAACTATTTCTTTGTAACAAGCTTTCCTTTATCCCACCTGACTTTGGACACTGAAGGCAGCCCAGAATAACACACTGCCAGCCTCACACTGAAATGCTGCCTCTGTCTCTCTGCAGTGTTGTGATTCAACCACAGCCAGCAACTAAGCACCACGCTGCTGTTCACTCAATCCTTCAGTGCAGAGGGGGAGAGAACGGAAAAAGTGAGAGCGTTCAGAGGCTGAGAAAAAGAGAGATGTTGGGGAAGAGAGACATTTTAACAGATAAAGCAAAATCCACACACACAGGTAAAGCCACATGGGGAACTAATTCACTGCTTGCCATGGGCAGGCAGGTGTTCAGCCATCTCCAGGAGAGCAGGGCTCAGTCCATCACATGCAAGGCTTCCTTGAGATAACAAACACCATCATTCCAAATGTCCCTCATTTCCTTCTTTCTCCCCCAGCTGTATATGTGAGCATGATGCCATGTGGTCTGGAATACCCCTTTGGTCAGTGGGGTCAGCTGTCCAGCTGTGTCCCCTCCCAGCTCCTCGTGCACCCTTGGCCTCCTCTCTGGTGGGGTGAGAGTCCGAAAAGGCCTTAGCTCTGTGTGAGCTCTGCTCAGCTATAATAAACACATCCCTGTGTTATCAACACTGTTTCCAGCACAAATCCAAATCGCAGCCCAACAGGAGCTACTATGGAGAAAATTAATTCCACCCCAGGCAAAACCAGTGCAAGTGCCTGTATAGAGGGGGACTCATTAAGGACTGCAGTTAGAAGCTAGGAGAGGAGCAGTCACAATGTGGGCATCACGTTATCATGCAGAGAGGGATGATGAATGCAGGCACAAGCACCTGCTGAGATCTCTGACTTCCTGACAGTGTGCATGGCACACCAGCTGCTGTTGGACAGCCCTGATACCATCACACATCCCCATCCTTTTTTTGTACCATACCCATCCATTTAGGACTGACCATTAAACTGGCATTCTTTATGCTGTTTTCCCTTTCAGAAAGTGACTTGCCAAAAGGAGAGAGCACACTGCACAACAATAATTTCTTTTATATTGTTTGAAGGAAATATGGTTTATGGGATGCAGAAACCAGTTTCAGCCTTGCAAATTTCATAAGCTCCTCACACAAGTTCTGTGTATATTTTCCTCTTTACAGCTTTCACTACCTTGTCTTTACAAAACCCATGAATCCTTTTTATTTCACTCACCAAAATCTCAAGCTGAGTAATTGTTTTACCACAGAGGAAGTTTAAATATGGAACTAGCACAAGGCAACACCCAAATTCAGAATGCATCCTGAAACACAAAGGTATTAGAATCTGAGATTCGTATCTATCCACAACATCCTTCTCCCAAGTATCTGAGCCGAAGTCCTGCATCCGGTCTGCAGAACTGCAATGCTCTCCTAACCCTCCCTAAATTGTACGGAAACTCAGGTCTAGATTAAACTATACACACAAGCATGTCCCTTGTTAAGAGAACAGAAATATTGTGGGCCTGGTAGCGCCTATTTTTGAGTTGTTCTTTCACTTGCAAATGTAGGGAAAAAAGATTACTACACTGCAGTTACGGGAGGTGGCATATAATAAGAACAAAAGCTGTAATAGAATGTTCATTATTAATTTACCTAAAAAAAACCCCAGACCTGCACATTTCGTATTTTAATCTTGCATCCAAAGAAAATACAATGTTATTCCACAAGATAGTCAAACTCCAGGAACTCTCTCCTGCATGCAAAGGTTTTTTTCTGAATAGGAGTGGTGACCAGAAGACTGCTCAATGAATCCATTGATCTGTTTTCTTATACAACTTCTGCCCTGAATATACATATTTTGCTCAGATTCCCAGACTGATCTAAATAACCTCACAAAGTCGCATCCCTTAAACTTTTAAATATTCTATGGGGCTGTACCAGTTGATGGATACCGTAGAAGTGATTTTAGGTTTAAGAATTGACATAACTCTAAGGGCTAAATACCTTTGTGCTTGCCTTCATGTTTGCCACTTATCCTGAAATGATCCTTAATATAACCCAGATCAATACAGAAAATGAAAAGGCTTGCATTTAGCATTGTACTGGAATTGAGCCTCTATACAAAATGTTTGTTTTCCCTCCTCTGTTTGAAAAAATGCCTTCAGGAAAAGATACATTCTGAATATATTAATCCTTATTTATTTGCTGGGGAGAGGGTTTGTTTATTTATTACTAGTAATAAACTACTATTAAAACGCTAATATAATTATTCACTACGAGGAAATTTTAAAGTATTATGAGTTTACATTTTTAAGTCTCTATAGGAGGCAGAGTTGCTTTCCAAATCGTTGCTGACAATTTTAACTATTTTAGCTCTTTTTGCCTGCAATTTTGCAATTTTGTGTATCTAAGAAATGTAGACATGCCTTCTGGTTTCTAAATACTATTTTCATTCTTCTCTTTTCTTGCACTGTACAGGTCTCTGACATGCACCTAACCCCAGAGTGCACTATCTATTTAACACATACTATCTAATGCACTATCCAACACATACTGCTCTTAACAGTGCCTAGACGAAAATAGTCAAATTCAGCTTTTAATCATGTTATGAATGTTATGAATGACTTTCAATTCTTAATGCACAGTTGCAATAGCTTTTGCCTTTTAAACACAGCTGAAATTTCTTATATACTTTCTTGGCACAAAAGCTAGATTTATTTAAAAATTGGTAACTTATGACCGGTTCTGTTGATTTTTTAAAAAAGAGGCATTGTCCCAAACTAGTGAGGTTTGTAGATGTAAAGCAAACATTCGTTGTGGAAATGTCAGGTAAAGAATTTGCTGAACAATATAGTACTTCTGCATAAGAAGAAACAAGATTTAACATTACTAAAGCCCGTATCAAATGTTTGAGTTACATGTTGACACATGCAATATATTACTTATCCGATGATGTGTGTCTTACAGGTTAAAGAAATGTTCCAAGAACTTTGAGGTGTGCAGAATTATGTACACTAGTTACAGCTCTTACAGCTCTTACTCATAATACCGTTGGTTGTGGAGTTCTTGTGAAAATCTGAAATAATCTGTCTGAAATAAGTCTGAAAAGCTGAAGTTTCAGATTCAGTGGACCAATAAGTTCATTTAAAAAGAAGTTATTAAATAAGTTTGTTTAAATTCTTTTACTTAAACAGAGAAGTATGTAGGGTCAGGATTTTTCTGATGTCAGACTGAGCAAAAATATGATATCTTCAGGAGAATTTTGTCAAAAATGCAAAATATTATTGGTATTTAGCACTGAAGTCCTTTCAAATAGCTCAGTCTTCATGCCACTTAGAGAACAATGGTTCTAAAAATATCTTTAGCATTTCCCTTTTACCTTTCTTAAACTTTGTCAGAAAAGACTGTGGCCTCCTCATCCGTGTGAACAGAGGAGCCTACATTATTTCTTCCAATATGAACAGTTAATCTACAGAAAAATTTGACTTTTTCATGTCTTTTTTTTCAAAGTTTCTAAAGTGCTATAATTAAAAGTGTATCAGTGTGTCAACATGAGCATGTTTATACAGGAGAGTCTGTTTGACAAAACAGACAAAATTGACAAAAAGTACTCCCTTTCTCTGGCTCCAGGCAAGAGTTCTTGAACCTTTGGTAACTATTGAAGAAGAGGCAGGAACATACATTCATTTGGGAAACCTACCATTTCCAGTAATGAGGACTTACACTGCAGAGACAGGGGACTGGGATGGAGTGAGGATGCAAGTTTAAACATTTTTTTTCTTCTCAGTCAGTCTTGCTACACTGAGAAAGGGCAAGCACTAAGTTACCCAACTCTCGGTGAAAGGGTTAGTTTCATTTTTCTTCAAAGTCCTCAAAAATCTAAGTCCTTCTCACAAGCATGAACATGGGAAATAGTCTAACAGTTTCCCCATTTCCTGCTTCTCTTTATCCTTTCTTTTCTGTATTCATTATTAATAACAAATGGACGAATGGACTGCATACCTGGTTCAGCTCTGGTAAGAACTCTCAGGATGCAAGTGGCAACCAAGTGACTTAATTTCAAAACGGAAATAGTCCTATGAAAAGTTTCTGTAAGAGACTGACTGATTTTTGCTCCCAAGTGAAACAAGCCAGTCCCGTATTTATGACATTTTTGTAACTCCTTTCCTTTCCAAACACATACTAGCAAAATACTATCCATGATTTCAGTTAAGAGAATGTGAAGGAGGGGAAATGAAAGATGCTTTCTCCAGCCATTTTGACCCAGATGGTTAAATTTCATCCTATGAGCTCATTTTGTGTAAGCTGAATTTGATTTATGAGATATGATTCTCCTTTTTTCCCCCTATTTTTAATGTAACAATTATGTAAAACTGTAATCTCACGTATCATCATCTATCAAGAGAAATGTGCCAGTAATTTTACTGGACTGTAAAGTAGAGCACTTCAAAATTCCACCAGAGGGAGCCAGTGCAATTGAAAACTCGAAATTCTAAATTCAAAAAAAAAAAAAAAACAAACAAAGCCAAACCAAAACCAACCAACCAACCAACAAAAAACCCCACCAAAACCAAACAAAAAAAACCACAAAAAACCCACCAAAAACACCACTTAGAGAAAGATCTTTATCCTGCAAAATAGCACACTGAAAAGAAATAAAGACTGATCTTCAGAAGCATCATGTTTGTGCCTTTTGAAGCAAAATTCTTCACATTCAAAATAACACATAAGGGAGATCAATAACATAAATTAAAAACAACTATGCTTATATTTTTTTCCCTGGGAATTTCATTATTTTCTATTACACTGCACTTTAATAACCCCTTATTTTGATAATTTATTATCACCTTGACAATATCTCCGTTCACATTTTGCCCCACACCAATTCCTCAGCCTTTTTCCCATCTCTTAAAATGGGCATCTCCAAACCAATGGTTGCAGATCACCATCTCTCCCACATCAGCTGTGACAAAGCTGTAAAACGTCCTGAGACTCTATCCAGCAATGCACCTGATATTTTTCTTTAAACATTTTTTCTTTGATTTTACTACAATAAAGAGTATTTTGGTGATTGTCAGGCAATATATTGCAAATACACAGTAGAGTTAAGATCTGATTTCAAGTAGCTGTGCTCTAAGCACATACTTCTCAACAGTCCCTCATTTTTTGTCTTGGCTATTCAACTTTAAAGATGCATCTCTTATTTCAAATTTTAAGTGTGCTGTTATCAATTTCTGCATCTTTTTTGTTAACCAACAATCACACCTGGAGCCAACTATTGTTTTCTCTCTGCCATTAATAACTTCAGAAATGGCAATTTATTTCTCTAATGGCTTTTTCATATTTTATTTTATCTTCCTTTTCCATCTGCTAAATCTAAAAACCTATCCACTTCTCTTCTACTGCTCATTCACCCACCAAAAATTGTGTCAGGAGCCAAAGAAGCCAATCCCAGCACTGAACAGGACCAGTAGTTTCTTCAAGCCTCCAGGCCACTCTTTTGCAGTCCCATGACTCAGATAAGACACAGGGCATCCTGTTTTTTCCTAAGGAAATACAGTCAAACAAAAACAAAGGGGGAGGGGAGAGGAAGAACAGTGAAAAGGAAGATAGTGGAGAAGTCAGAAGTAGGAGTAATAGTACAATACATGGTAAAGATAAAAATCAACTTCTGAAATGAGAATTATGCCTTACTGGTTTTTACTAGTTATGAGGACCACTGGTGTCGCAATAGGACACGAAATAAAGATGCTTGACTGCAGTCAGAAGGCAGTAGAAATCAGAAGGCTTTATTTACAATTCATTCAGCCCTTTTATAACATGCTGTGCTACAAGGCATGTTATTGGTCCATAGGACTGACACCTCTCCCACTGGCTGAGTAACAGAAATAGCAAACAACACCTGTTGTTATGGGAAAGGAATATTGTCTACACACAGTGGTTTCAGAAAAAAGAAAACTGTTGAAAATTTCCCTTGGGGAGAGCTCAGGCTCAGAAAATATCGAGCCTACACACCTGGGATTTCTCAAGGTTTCCCTGTGCAAATGGATTACTGCAGGTAAGGAAAAGAAGAACCTGGTATCCATGCCAATGTGGTTCTTGTATCATAAAAAATGAGAAGAGAGGAAACTGTTATTATTCTATGAAGCCGCAGTTCTTTCTAGAAAGGGACTGTCCCTTCTGTCCCTGTGCACAATGAAGTAGCAAAAGGTGGAGACTGGAGCAGAAGGAATGCACACTAAAGCCTGCACTACAACAAATTGCTAGAGTGCTGGTAGCCTTTACCTGGTTTGGTCGTTAAAATATGTAAGTTGTCAACTTTGCTTTTTGCTGAGACTGTTCTTAGCATTTTTTGGCTTTTTAACATTTTTCTTTTTTTTCCCCCCCAAAACATTCATCAAATTCCGAAGGTCTTCTCTAGTTGAACTCTTAGAACAAGATTGCTAACAGAAATTATATTCTTTATATAAGCTCCATTAACTCATATACCATGTAGAAGATTCCAAACTGTCATTTGTTATGCTTTCTACTTTGTGTTCAATGTTTCCACAGACAAAATGTACCTGATGATGCACTGTGATGTTTTGGTATCTGCTCACAATCCTGCTTTCTGTCTCAGCATCAGTGTTTTCTAAACTCTGAGTTTTGTGTGTCCATTAATATATTTTCCAGTGATGCATATCTTTCTGTCATGCTAGAACTTCTCAAGAATTTTACAAAAGCAGCAAAACATACAGAAGATTCCCTTTATACTTTCATGACACATTCTGACAGTGTTTTCAAGGTGACCTCAGTTTACCATGTGTTAACTACTAGATAAAAACTAAGCTAATTTCTGTAGATTCTTGGCTCTGCACCCTGATTTTTCTTTACCTTCTGATTTTCCAATACTACAGCAGCACAATCTTCCAAAGTTAGAGAACAACAAGCACTGTTTAAGATCTGTAACATTAGTACATTCTGAAGTGGTAGAATGTTTGGGGTTTTTTCCTGTCTTCTGCAGGGTCTTTTGTATATTTTTTTTATTTCATACGTTAAGCAAGCATCAAGGTTTTGGTTTTAACAGCAACTCCTCCCTCCTTCCTATGCTCATCTTTGGTTTCATTGCCCTGTTTCCCCATTGTAATAATTTGGCCTGCACTTGTCCATGAGGTCTTTATTGGAATGCATGAAAGTGCAATGCTCTCCAAGTTAAGTTTATTGCATATAGACTAATTTATAGTTTTGTAAAACCAATATGTTTAAAAGTCTCCCCATGCTCTTTACAGTATTACTAACTTCTTTGCCTGTGCCTTTATCTCATGACATCTTTGTTGTGTTACCTAACTTCTAATTACCTAACTAATGCTTTTTCCTGTATTACTTTCTGTGGGTTTGGCTATCCCATATTTCTCCTGTCTCTACACTTCATTTAGCTTTATTATTATCATCCATTATGACATTCATGATTCCTTTTATTTTTTTTTATTTTAATGACACTTGTTTACTTCTAGAATGGATATGATGTGAGAGTCAGTCCTGATTGTTATAACTGTATATTAGAGTATTTGATTTTTCTCACGTTTGTCCCTAGAATTTTCCTTCACAGGCATTATGTTACAGGTCTATTTTGAGGCTAATCATTGAAAATTTCAAGATTCTAAGAAATGCCATATTTCAAACCAAGTCAAACCAATGATGAAATTTTTGAGTCTACTGCAGTCTTTCATCACAGCTAGAAAGTTATGATTATACTTTTAGTCATTTGGTAGACATACTGTGGTATCCAGACCTACATTGCACAGGAAAACTTAAATTAGTACACAATTTATTTGGATTTTGGAGTGTCCTGATATGTGTCTAAAGACTTTGCTGCATAAATGCTCATTTGAGATTACTCTGAAACAATGTATCTCATAAACAAAGAGAGGTTTATTCTGCACACACACTTAAATCCTCTTTGTTTTAATTACCAAATCTTATTCTTCTATTTCTAAGCAAGACCTCTCTAAGCTTTTGCTATTGTAAAGTTGAAATTATTCATTAAAACCAGTCAGCCTCTACTTTTCCCAGCTTTCGTTTTCCAATTTTTATGGTATTTCTTTAGTACGTTTGTTTTGCAATCCTTTCTGAGGACAAGTGATGAGAATGCAGATCCCCCCGAGGAGTTTTTTCTTACTGGAAGCATCCACTGGATGTAAACCATGCTATAGGAATAAAAATGGCCAGATTCAACTTGTTCAACTTCTTACCTAAACAGAAAATGCAATTCAGCACGGGCATTTCATGTCTATTTAATTTCAAAATTCTTAGGACACAAATATTCAACCCCTGAGATTTCTCCAACAACTTTTTAAAAGGCTCCATCTATTAGACAGTTCACATGACTCAAAATGGAGGGGAAGCTGCCCAACTGTGTGGCTGCATTTAGTACTGAATAACCTATGCTAGGCTAATAGGGGAAAGTCCCTTAAATCCCTCCTCCCACTAATCCCCCAGGCATTGACATACAATGTCCCAGTCCTCTTTACCCAGAATTTTTTCAGCCCTTCAGCTGTTAAGTTCATGTGGGATGCCCAATCACTCCTTCCCTTAAGAGATGTACATTGATTTTTCTAATAACTTAAATTTCATTTTAACTAAATCAAAATACATTAGCACAGAAAGAGATCACTGAGCCGTACAGACCTCACTACAAACCCATTACACTGGACAGAAGTTGTATAAGGCCAAAACTATAGAGAAAGAAGTCCTGTAAGTTAAGATTCCATTTGATAACTCATATGTTCTTTCTGAAAAGCTCATTAAATCTTGTACTGTGAACTTCACAGACTGCAGCTACAGATAAAAATTAAAAGGAAAACAAAACACGAAGAACAGATGGAGTGCTGGATATTTGTGAATGGGCAGGAATAAAAGCACACAAAATAGCTATGAAGATTAATCAGAATCAAATGTATTCAAGTTGCAGCAGCTCTTCAGGATTGTGGCATCCTAAATATCACACCCCATCAAGGGCTTCCCTCCTCATCTAGGATTTGTGTTTTTTTCATTGATTTAGAAGAATTAATTTCTGCAGCTACAGGAGACTCCATCACTAATCAGTGATGAACCTCAACATGCCAATAACAATGTATGTTACTGGCCAAGGCAAACAGGTATCAGCAGGTGACTCAGGTGGATGAGGGAAATTGAGGGAAACAGCTGATTCCCTCAAGGCCAGGGCTGTTTTTAGCAGTACTCTGAAAGGCGGGGGACCTGGGCTAGTATTAATTTCTTCCAACTCAATTAAGGCAAACATAAAGTCCTGCACCTTGGATATAATAACCCAAGCAGCCAGGAGCTGACTGGGTAAACAGCAGCTTTACAGAAAAGGTCCCAGTGAACAACAAGGGCAGGCTTGAGTGAGCAGTTGTTCTTATAGCAATGAAAATTAGTGATACACTGGGAAATATCAGTGAGTCTAGCTAGAAGATCAAGGGAAGTGATTACCCCATCCCCTTCTGGCACTTGTGAGGCTGTCTGTGCAGAACTGTGCACAGTTTGGGGCAGTGTGAAACAAGAAAGATACCAACAAACTGCAATGAGTCTAGTGAAGGGTCACCAAATGAACAGAAAGCTGGAGCATGTGACAAATAAGGAGACACAGAAAAAGGTTGGTTTGTTCAGCCTGAAGGAGGAGGATCAATTTATGTCTTCAGCTACCCATTGGGAGGGAATAAAGAAGATGGAGCCAGACATTTCTCAGAGGTGCACATCAAAATGATCAAGTTGCAACATGGCAAATTCCAGGGACGGGAGTATGTGGAAATTCTTCACAGTGAGGGTGGATGACCTGTTGTGGCAAAGAGGTAGTGGAATTTCCCATCCATTATGAGGTTCAAAACTCATCTGGACATTTTGCAAGATGAGCTTCAGCTAAGCAAGCTGAAGGGGAGGTAACTAGCATCCAGCTACAATGATGTGGTAGATCCCAGCTCTGCTCCTGCCTATGGCTGTAATGGGCCTCTTACAGGTGACTTTCACCAGTCATATTTCAGCAGCCATTAGGGACAAGCTAAACACAGAGCTGATGCAATGAAGAGGAAATCATGCAACAAGATTGTTAGAACTGGACACACGAAATAGCTGCATATAGATCCTGAAGAGAAGATGGAGCCTCCACAGATCTTGGAGCATTAATAGTAGTTCCCAGTACTTGATCTGCTTTGTATTTGCATGTCTCTGTGACAAATCAACAAGGAATGCATTTGCTCTGTAACTGCAAATCATTGCAGCTTCATAATAGTGTATCCATTTCAAAGCAGCCCTTTTGCTGGGCTGACTCACACCTCCATGTCTCTTCTTGCTCCCCTTCTTAGGTATTTTTGGATAAGTCATCTTCTTGTTTAGGGTACGTAAAGATGTCTGAAGCTCAGCTCCCTGACCACAAGGGTTAATGAACAGAAGGAACTGACAAATAGCATGCAAAAAGACCTAAACTAAGTATGTGTGGTCCCATAAAGTGCAAACAGGCAACTTTTGATCCACCAGAAAGTCTAAGTCTCCCAGCTTCAAGCAAACCATTAACATCTCTCAAAGAAAATTTGAACACGCACAGCAAGTGTAGACCAGCCTGGCAACACTGGTTTTGATCCTGCTCTGGGAAATTTAAAGTCTATCACAAGATCACAGCCCTACAATATGACTCACTAGGCTACATCTAAAGTCTTGAAATTGTTACGAGACTGTGGTTAGTATTTTTCACTTTTCAGGACAAAATTTAGATCTGTTGCCTCCACTAAGAAACACATTCAAGTGGTTAAATGAGTAGGCCAATTCTCAGAAATGCAGGTCACTTATATTTAGAAATCTACATAAAGGGTGCTGTTTGCTCTTTAGCTATGATTATCTTAAAAAGCTAAGCTGGGGTTAATTTATACAAGCAAATACTAGCAGTAGTGGAGGCCGTCTAAAGAGAACACCATTTGCTCCAACCCCTCGTTTATTATACGGTGTTAATTCCTCATCTCAGAAGTCAGCAAATTAAATATAGTATCTTGTCTAATGTCACTGTGATACAAATTTACAACCACGTTTCTGCTGACCACGTCAGCATCAAGACAGATGGTCAGCCCATGTCCTTCTGCCTTTTACTCTCAAATCTCAAAGTAGCTGGTTTCCATTTCCCTCGTTCCTTTTTTAGGTAGGTAAGGAGCAGGTGCTCCAGTTCCTTAACCTCAAGGACTGCTGACTTCAGCACTTCTCAGGTTCCCGTAAAAAGAAACTCTGCGTGAATGAGATGCAAAACTACACACGTAAAGACACCCGAGCTGCCGGCGCTGCTCCCATCTCCCGGTCCCCAGCGGGGCAGTTCCCTCCCGCGGCAACTTCCAGGGATCCGTGTCCGCAGGTCCGCCTGCGGCTGCGGGCCGGGCCGCAGTGGGGCGGGTGCGTGCGGAGCCCGTCCGTGTCCCTGCGCCTGCGATGCGGAGCCTGTCCGTGTCCCTGCGCCTGCGA
>JANPWX010000246.1:1390311-1416933 GCA_024734555.1 Trochalopteron elliotii
CGGCTGCTCCTGCAGGACGCGTCCCGCCCTGAGCGCCTTTTGGAGCGGCTGGCCTGGGGGGGCAGGGGCAGCGCGACCGCGTGTGGAGAGTGCGACAGTCCTCGACTGTAAATTGGGAAACCTTTACTTGTAGCTTGGCGAGCGATCTCCTAAGTAGACTATTTCGGGGTTGGAGGAACGGAGCAAGAGAACTGCACGAGGTTGCAACTTGCTCAGGAAGGGACTCCCGTCCGCTGTCTTCGTTTGTACGGCAGCAATGCTACTCGGTGTAAATGCCTCTAAATGAGAGGATGAAGCTATGAGGGAACAGCTGGTTTGTTTCGCTTAATGAAGTAGACTGTTTAGTGTAAAGAAGGTCTGCGTTACGTAGATGTCTTGCTCGTACCTCTAAGGTGTGTTTTATAGCAAAGCGCCTCTGGTGCCTGTTCAGTTTGTCCACTGTGCTTGTTTTCTTAGACCTTACACATGTAAGGAAAGAGGGGGAGCTGATGCCATTTGGAATTTTTCTCTTTGGGAAAATGTAACTTCCTTCTTAATTTTTCATGAGTAGACTATAAATTTGCATATATTGAGAAAGTAGTCTTGCAATTGATAATTGTCAGATGTCTCGTCTCGAGAAAAGACTTGGATAATGATTATCAGCTTCCGGCGTCCCAATGTGTGTGATAGTACAACTATTTAATTGTATCTTAGATACTGTGTTTCAAAGGTCGTTAGTTAAGAGAGTGCCGAGAAATGGAGTCCTTAGAAGGTCTTTCACGCTTTAACCTTCAAAAGCCCAAGGGAAGAGATCTTGAATTAAAAAAATTGAAAACTGCAACTTCAAGAGGAAGAGGTCTCTAAAACCAAGTTATTTTTCTTCGCCTCTGTCTATTTCAGACACTTAACTGGCATTCACTGAATGCAGTTACAGTGAAACAGACATTTCTCTTAGAGTGGTCTGCTGATAGCATTCATAAGGTGCTTTTGAGTAAAACAGGATGAGCTTGAATCTGACTTGTTTCATGCGTGTTGGCAGAGGAATATCTCAGAACTGCTAGTTCCTATCCTAGGTCTGAGTCTTCCTTTCCACAGTGCTTAAGTTTAAACAATTATGGGTGACATTTTTAATGTTTACAGAATGGGTGGTACGCCTACACTTTTGTTAACAATATCTGGAAGGCTCTGTGCTATTTATGCTTATCTTGTGTGTTAGTATCGGAGCACTGTATCTTCAGAGTTTCCAGAATTTAAGCAAATACTCTAGTGAGAGTTGCTCAGATTTGCGTCCGTTGTGCCCTGTGTTGTGTTGCCTTCTCCTTGCCCCCTGCCCCAAACAACCAATCCCAAACCAAAACACTCGGAAAAATCCCAAACAATACCTGCCAAGCAAAACAAACTTGGATGATGTGTATTTGTTGCCTCCTTTGCGCCACTTAAGTGGCAATCTGAAACTGCTTATATCCTGACTAACTGTTGTCCCTGTTAATGTGTTTTGACATAAGCGTGCTTCTCTGAGCAGCTCTCCTTCAAAAAGATTAGTACGCATCTCCAGAGCGATGTTCCCCCAGAACAGTTGAGAAGAAGAGAAGGAATGACATCCCCGGGGACTGGGATTCTGGTGAAAAACCAAAGCAAAATATGTTGATAAGATTAAAAGCGGGCAGGAGGGAAAGCACTCAAGAAGTTAGAAATAAGGGGCAAGGGGGCAAGCTGGAACTGCAAGGATTTATGGAAAGGAGGAATAAAATAAAGGAACGGGCCTTCCCCCAGCCCTCTCTGGGCCTGCTCGCCCTTCCCTTTATTACGAGCACATAGTTCGAATCCTCTCTGAGCCTGCAGCCCGGTTGGGTCGCAGCCCGCGTGTGTGCAGAGCGGTCGGAGGGCGGGGTCGGGGCGGCGCGGGCCGGGCTGGGGGCGGGGCCGGGCGCCAGGGGGCGCTCGCTCCGAGCGGCACCCGCGGGATCACTCGGCTGGCTTCGGGGTCCTGAAGAGGGGCGGGCATCGCTTTTCTTACTATGTGTACGAGCAACAAGTGCAAAGGAATAATCTGAATATCCCTGCGCCAGTCACTGAAAGCTACACCGCATCTCTTAATACGGGCATTAGAGTTTTGACATGACTGTAGTCATTAGTAATTTTGAACTGCCTGGCTGTCATTTTAGTGGTTTTTTGCTTTTCATGATGCATTTAGGTGCTTATTTTCTATTGATAAAATAGCTGTGCAGAGACAAAATCCCATAGTTTGAATTCTGTTCAAATTATGTCTTTTGAATCCATCACTCTTCTGGCTTAGCTCTATCCAGCCCAAGAATATATAGCTCACTTTGGCTATATATTCCTACCAGAAGAGGAAAAGCTTTTAAAATCATTGCTGTTTGTGCCTCAGTCTGATAACATTGTCTGGAGGAGGCTGCTTCTCCAGCTCTACTTATGTTTTTGAGCAACTTTTTTTGTTGTTGTTTTTTTTTTTCCCCCTAAGCCTGTTTAGCATAGAGGTATGTGAGGACAGTGGCTAGGTATGCAAGATACTGTTTTGCTTCAGGGTGAACCTTCTGCATCTGAGTGCCCCTTGTCCTGGTTAGTTATGGGCTGAATATCAGCACATACCTGTGCTCACAGGAAAAGTAACTGTGAAATTACATTTTTGCTTCTCTAGGACCGTTATTTTAATGCGTGTGCCAAAAATATTGTCTTGATGCTGTCTGTCAAACAGAAATTGTTCCGAGCTTAGAATGTGTAGATTATGATGACAGAGCTTATTGTGTGTTTCATGTCTTTCATCACCTTTAAAGTGATGGTATGAAAAAGATCAGTTAAATGTCTCCTGTTAATGAAGGTATGATGAGAACATCTGGACCTGAAGGGCCCGTTTGAAAGGTCATACAAGAGACCTGTCAGATAAAGATGTTTGGTTTGATGGTGGTGGAGGGGGAGAGAGTTGTTTGTTTGGATTGTTGGGGTGTTTTGTTCTAATCAAGTAGCCAAGTAAATAGAGAGCCAGCTTCAGCTCTTCATCGTTAGAATGCTGTGGTTGTGATAGCTGTAGCTGAGGTAACAAGAGCTTCAACCCCTTTCCTATTGGAAAAGAGAAAGTAATAGTAAAACTGGTAGTTTATGAAGATTAGCTATGTGGAAAACGTACTGGATAGGTGAGACAGTGTAAAACATCTCTGCGTGCTCAGTGAAGGTAGAGAATCTGTTTGGTGTTTCCTGTGTGGCTGTATGTCTTAATTATGACTTGCTGCACAAATGTCACCCAAAATACAGTTTAAATCCTTTGTGGCCTTTTAAAAGGTGCTCATCTGCTGGCTAAGAGAATGTTGTGGGCAGCTGGGCTGAGATGACCAAAGTAATTCCCACTGCAGTGAGAGGTCCTGCCATGCTCTTCTGCACCTTCAGACTTTGAGTGGGTACATTTCCTTCACCAAGTAACATGGAAATTAGTGTCTGAGGAGAAGGGGGTGGAAGGGTTGAATAGTGTGTAATCTTACAATTTATAACTGTTACTGTACATAGGCTTGGAAATTGTAAGTCTGGCACTTACTAATTATGGTTAAAAGGTAGTGAATTCTTTAAGTGGTGTGTATCACTATTTGCTGCTGCATAATTTCCTTTCCACTGTTTGTTTTGTCTGTCCTGTAGCTTTTGGTAAATATTGTCCACAGGCCTTTAAGGATAAAAAATTCAGTAGGACTTGATTCTTGAAAAAGGAAATTCGACTACAGGAAATGATTGTGTATGGTAGAATAAAAAGTACAAGTAGAATAAAGACCTATCTATTTCACACTGTAAATCTGTTATTAACACTTTGCTTATCCAGTTCCTTATCTTCCCCTCTCCTAAGAGAAATAGTTATTTGTTACCAGAGGGAGCTCTGCAAATTGGAGATTTAAACAGCATTCTGTTGGTGTGATTTGGGCTTTCTTTAGCCTATCTTAACCTCATTCAGAGAAATCGTAAATAAGTGCTGACCCTTTTTGCATCTAGTGATGAAGCTGCACCTGTTTGGGATTACACCTGTTTGTGTATCCTGATGTAGATACCATTTACCTTGGAATTTGAAAATAGTTTTCTAGTGATGCCCCATAGTTGTTGGTTTTATTATTTAACAGCTTCTTCAACGTGTTTCTTATGCTTGTCTTTGGGACAGTGCTGGGACTAGTGCAGGTGCTTATGAAGTTTGCCTAATTAAGCTGGTCTCTGGCTGTTCATTTCTCTTCAGCAGGAATGCCAAAGCTAAGGGGTAGGTAGCTTCCAAGTCCGAATTCTGGTTGCTTGCATTTTCTACTGTTCTTGCTGCAAAAGAAAGTGAAAGCTTTGTGCTGTTAAAAGATGATACCTGAGAAGATGAACTTCTCTTATGCTGTTGTTTTTCTGTGGCCCTAGTTCTGAGAATGCTGTGTGGCAGTCCCATGGTTATAATTCACTTCACTGCTTGTTTGAAGTTGGTTAGTTGAATAATTAGTTCCTAGGCAATCAGAAACTGAGCTTGACAGATACCACTACCAAATTGCTATCTCTGATGTGAGCAGATATATCAAGTGAAGCATGCAGGTAGTCTTCCATCTTCTCTTTACTAGAAAACAGCAATGACTATAGAAATACAATGACTGTAGAAATACATTTTTATGCTGTGAGCTCTGAATGGGATCAGAAGATTTTCAGATAAGGATCTATTGATTTGGGTATATTGTTGCAAAAATATTTACATAGATTTGGGTGTAGCATTGTGAAAATATTTACATTATGGGCAAAGTGGTCAGCTGCACCTTACTTTGGCAAATCCTGGATATTGCCACAATTTCATTTTAAGTACTTCATCTCTGCACCACGGTAAGACAAATTTTACTAGTGGTCATAGAACAGATAAATGCAGGTGTGGGATTTTGGGGTCGGTTTGTTTGTTTTTAATTTAATGTTAAATTTTTTAGCTAGCTCTTTTGATCTGTCTCATGGCATAGTCCAAGTGGATAAGTTGTCATGATGCACAGGAAGTCTAGTGGTGCATTACACTATAACAGTGGTGGTAATTAAAGCTAGTGTTGTTGCTGAAGTTAATGTTGTCGTACCACAGCTGAGGTATGAAAAATTCTTCTATCCTGCCTTATGCTTCTAGGGACTCCTCTTGTGGTCCAGTAAATGCTTAAATGGCAGCTTTCTACTTGTACAAGGGAGGTCATTTGCTCCTGCTTTAAGGAGGTGTTCAAAAGTAAAAGCTGTGACCTTGCAGAACACAGAATGAACACATCTGACCCAATTACTGAAGAACACGTTACTTTCAACTTTCTTCATCCCCTCCCTACTCTTTTTCTTTGCTGAAACTGGCTATTTTTATGATCTCTGTTTGTGACAGCAGTGCAGGAAAAAGTGAAATGGTAGTTTGAAGGAAAAAAAGCCATAAAGAAACCATGAGATATGTGAATTTATTTGTGTTAGAGTACCCTGGTACTCATTAGTTGCAGTTAGATTTCTGCTGGCTAAGATTTCTGTAAAACATCCAGAATGCTGAGTAGTTTTTCTGGTATGTATTGTTATAATATCTTCTGTGGTCTCTAAGTGAACAAAGGTAGAGAAGATACACTACATTAGTTTCTAAAGTGTCATTGGAATGTCAATTTCCTGCACCATGGTAGTTTTCTTCTGAAATTTGGACTAGCTTCTTGGTTAATCTGCTTGGTGATGTGGGCACATACCAGAGCCCTTGTTAGTCTAAACAGACCTCAACAAGAAAATCCAGCATTTTTTTCAGAACTTTTTCTGTTTGGACAGTTCAGTAGTCCAGAAAAATGCATTGAATATGAATTTGAAGTTAATGTGATATTTAACTTGACATAATGTTATGACCAACATGTTCAAAAGTGAGTAAAAGTCTTGTGCAGCTGCAGGTTGTTTCTTGTGTACTGTGTAAGGAGGCTCAATTGCTTCAAAAACTGATTAGGAGTGGAATGACTGATAAAGTGAGTTGTAAATCTGTCTTTAGTCAAATCTGCCATTTTAATGACCCTATACTTTCTTCAGACTGTTTGCAGTCTATTTCTTCGAATAAAGAAATGCCATGATCTCTTGGAGATTCTGTTGCTTTTCAGGGGCTGATTTTAAGTTCATCATGCTGGAATATCCAGGAGTCAGAGGAAAATTTGGAGTCAGATATATTTGAGAAACTCTCATGCAGTTCCTGCTTAGCTTTAAAATACCGAGATATTTGTGGCAAGACCAAGCTTGCATGCAAACAAATATTGAACTGGCATTAATAGCTAGATAGATACTATTTGCTTATGTAAATCATCTTAAAGTGTTTTGTTACTATCTTCTAAAATGCAACAAGAAAAAGACCAGTTAATTGTTAGAGTGTTGTTTATTGCATATTTTTATTTGGAATTTTAGTCTTTTGTTAGTACCAGAAAAAGACAGATAGGCCCTCTGAACAACTGAGTTGAGAAAAATGGGAAGTGCAGAAATTGTTTCTGTTTATGTAATACAACTTGGAGATACAAATATGAGTTATTTTAAAGCAGTATCAAAGTCTTTCTTAGTAAAGAGCTTGCAAATCCTTAGCATGCCTCTTCACTTTCACAATGCCTATTGTAGTAACAGAGGCTTCCCAAGTTGAAGCAATGTTATGATCACTCTGTTTGGATCAAGTAAAAATTGCTAATTTAGGAGTAGCATCTCAGTGGATTATTTTGATAGCCATCTGTATGTGGTGATATGGTGCATTGCCAAGTGTTCAAGTAGTGTTGCTAGAGATGGGTTTAGAATTTGTTAGAGCTACAACTAGCGGAGGCCTAAGCAGACAAGCAGGATTTTGAAAATTTGAGACTGTTTCTGATTTTTGCCTTTCCTGGTAACACTCATGTAATCTCACAGAGAATTAAAGGACAAGTAGGAATAGGAGTTTTGGAAACTTGGTTGAAAGTATGTAAATACTAAAGAACTTGTTCCATATCATTAGAGGAAGAAATGCTGACCTACTAGGTAGAAAAATAATGCAAAGAAATGCCTATGTAACATTAATATTTGTACTTTTGTCTAGTGATGGTGAAACAGCTAGAAGCTTACTTCTCCAGTCACAGGAAAGCAATCCCCTCCCACTGTATACTTGAACTTCAAATTAAAACTCAAGACCAGAATAATGAGTAATTTTTTTTTAACTCTAGAGGAGACTTGTAATGGGTATTTCCTTTCTAAGGAGAAAAGTTGTGCATGTTTTCTTAGTAGGTGTAAATGTTTTTGTACTGTTTCATATAAGCTTTAGTAGTCATCATGGGAGAGAATAGAATTTTTTTTTCTGGGTTTATCTGTTTAGTACTCTTATGTCTTCTGTTCCCTTAGAAGAAAAAGATGTGTTCAGTATTAACTGGAAATAGCCTATCTCTCATTGCTTTCTCCTGCTCTCAGAAAGCTACAAAGAAAACTGACAAACCCAGACCAGAGGAGAAGGATGACCTAGATATAACAGAGATGAGTAATGAAGACCTTCAAGAGCAACTTATGAAGTATGGAGTAAATCCTGGCCCGATTGTAGGTAGGTCAATCGAACCAGTATTTCTCGCCAACCCTCACTTGTGAAGTTTCCCTGATTCAGTTACTTTTTAGTACCAGTACTGTTTCAATCCTACTTCCCACCTAGGACATTTTCATTGAACTGTTAGCATTGAGAAGTCTTGAAGCATTGTACGTGGGCAAGTCTGCAGTTAGCTTTTTGTGTTCTAGGCCAGCTGGAGATATTCCAGCTTCTGTTCTGAAGCTGTGTAAGTATTACTTAAAGTTCAGTGCTGGGGTAGTTAGGTCTTCTGATACAGAGGTTTAGATCTGGGCCCACTTAAATAGGAAATACGTCTTACATAATAACCTAATGGTACTGAGAGCAGAATGAGAACAGGGAACTTCCCTATCCCTAGATCATTTCCTACTTACTGCATTGTGCAGTAGTGTTTTCCTTTGCTAATATTTTTTTCTAGCCTAGCATTCTGTCCTGTGTACTGGCCTATATCAGGAGTAGTCCTGACCCCGGCCTAATCTCCTGCCTTGGGCACTCATCTGTGATGTGGGATGAAAGTGCCTTGCCTTTCATGTTGTGCAGTAGCCTAATGGCAAGGGAATTTGATTTCACAACTCTTCAAAAAAAGATTGTCTGTAGTATGCAGAGCCTTCTGTGGAATGTTCTTGAAATCCTAGGTGGATAGAAGTGTCTGTGACTGAGCCTGCAGTCCTGTGTATATTCAAAGTATTATCTATAATATTTTCAGTTAGCTGATTCTGCATGCCTTGTCATTCATCCTGTACTTCTTGGATAGTACTCAAGTATGAAAAACTCAAGAACCTATGTAGTCCACTAAAAAGGCATTTACATTTGGTCTCATTTATTTCCTTTAGTTCTTACAGGGTAGGGACTCTTTCTTGAGAGGCTGCCATTTCTTTTACATGGTGGTTTCCTCTTATCAGAAAACTTCAAAAGTTAGAATTTTTTTTCTGCAGCTAACAGCTCAGGCACCAGTCACCTCTACATATTTTTGCCAACAAAGTCCAGATGTGGAAGTATGTGCTAGATTTTAAAAGTTTTAAACAGTTGTCCTCTTAGATCAAGCAAACCAACCTGATGGTTAGATGACAGCAAGCAGTAAGGTCTGTTGTTGCTGCTTGCTTGCGCCACCTCTGATGCTTATTGGACTGAGTTTGACAACAAGGCAAAGGCAGGGGCATTAATTCCAGGGTAAGGGAATTAGGAGCATAGTAGTGCAATTTGCATGAAAATTGTTGCCCTTGCAATATCAAATTCACTGGGGTTTTTTTGCGAGGTAATAACAACTTGTACATTGCAGCATATGAAGCAAAACAGCTAAGAACCAGGTAAATTCACTTTCCATAGATTTCCTTTCTGTAACTTTCAGTGTACAAAGAGGTCTAAGTTTATCTAAGTATTCTCTTAAACTGAAAAGTTAGAAGCCTTAGAGGCAGAGTTATGTACCTAGAGGTGTGTATGTATATATATAAATGTAAATATATATACACACACTTTCTGGGCCATACAAACTGATTAGAAATAAATAAAACATTATGTTCAGAAATTCCGAAAGAGTATGTAACAGCTAAGTTTTATCAGTCAAGTCAGGAAAGATTAAAATTGTTTCTTTAACATGTGTCTTTCTTTATTATAGCTACTACTAGGAAACTTTATGAGAAAAAGCTTTTGAAACTAATGGAACAAGGTCCTGACCTAAAGGCACCTGTGCCTCTACCAGCGATTTCAACTACTGAGAACACCAGACAGAACGGAAACAATGATTCTGACCAGTACAGTGACAATGAAGAAGGTAAGACTTGAGTGGAACTTGCATGGGAATGATTCAAATTATACATAAATAATACTTGCAGAAGAAATAACTTAAAGAGGGTATGATCTTGTGTCGGAGTCAGTGCGTGGCACCACTGGATGGTGGTCTCAAACTGACTGATGCCATTAGTTTATTATCTTGTAGTAAAAACTCTGCCTTTTTGTGCGTATTCTTGCGGGCAGCTCCACTCAACATTGACACCTTCTCTCCTTCCTTCTTCTGTACCAGCTGACCCTTTCTCCTTGCAGCTAGGCCAGCAAAAATCTTTCTTCTCTCGCCTCCTAACTCTTTATACCTTTCTTTCTCGCATGCATAACACCTGTGTGCCCTTTTACTCTTTTGTGATTGGTCAATACACATCAGCATTCCATGCTTCTTCTCCTTCAGTGCAGTTCACCTGTCCTATACAGCTGCACCCGATTAGGGATGAAGCTCATCTGCAGCCCCATTCCTAGTCTTCCACAATCTATTCTCCTACAATCTTGCCGTTGGGTGAGGCTGTAAGATACTGCTGCAGGCCGTGTCAGTCATGTACTGCATCATGCAGTACCAGCCCAATGATCCAGGTGCCTGTTCTGGGAAAGGCAACCTTTTGCTACTGAACTGCTCCCTTTTATCCAATTCCCCCAGACTGAAACCTGTAAATCCAATAGACAGGAGAGCTGCATATTGGGTGTTTCAATGTTCTTTGCACTTCATACTCAAGTACCAGTCCAATTTTGTCTTATGATGGTCACAGTAAATAACAGTAGTTATTTACTATGGGGTAGTGAATTAATGTTTGTTTATTAAACTTTTGTTCTTTTCTGTTTAATATCTAACACTTATGATTCAGCTCCTTTTTCTGTTCTTTATGGACTTAGTTGGGGGCAGCTTGATTGGTTGGTCCTGGGTGTGGTTTTTTTGTGGTTTTAGTATCAAGTTTGTATCAAGAAAGTGTAGTGCTGGGGGAAGTAGAACTGAAAACACACCATTGTGCAATTTACAAAAAATAAAAACAGCACAGGTTTAAAAGAATTACTTGCATGGAGTATTAGAAGATGCTTATTTTAGTGTGGTTTGGTTTTAGGAGTGGGGTGGTTTTTTTGTTCTTACAGGAATTTCCATGGACATAGGACAGAAAGGGTTGAAATACAACTACTAATTGGATTGATCTGCCTTGCGTATTTGGGCTTGTTTTTTCTACTTTGTCTCTTGCATTTTTAAGGGGGAAGGGATGTTAAAGGTTGATTTATTAATGTTTGGGACACCCAAGAGCCCAGTCACAACTGACAGGTAACTTCTTATAATTATACTTGCTTCATATAATTACTGAATTGTTCACACACTGGGGAAAAAACTCAAACCCAATTATTCCTCTTCCCCCTCACAAAAAAATAGTTTTTTATAAGTAAATCTTAAATATGTTGGTGTAATGCTATTGGAATTTTAGAAAAGCAGTGGAAATAATTCATCCTCTTATTGGTGAGATGACTGCTAACCACTCTCCTTTCTACTGCATCGAAAATGGGGTTTTATATAAAAGGACATATTAGGAGAAACTAAGCTAACAATTTCAAACAACATTGACAAGCTTACAATCAATAGTAGAATGGTACTTTGGTTAAAGGAATTACAATTTGATACCAGTTTCTAAATGGAACTGCTGGATTGGTCAAAGCTTATCTGAAATGTAGGATTTTTAGCAGAAAACATAAATATGTGGGTCAGTGTTTTAAAATAATTTTAAGGTTATTCTTCAAATATCTTTGTTCTTATACATTTAATAGATAAATGTATCTGTTTCACAGCTTTTTAAGGAAATAGTAACTCATGAGAGTTAAGTTGCCTCTTCAAATATATTTTAATAAAAATTAATTTTGTTTCAACTGGTCCAATAACCAGTAGTATTATAGAAACTAGTTTTATTAAAACTGGTTGCAGATCCGAAGAGTGAGCTGAGGCTTGAGAAGAGAGAACCTCTGAAAACCAGGACGAAGACGCCAGTAGCACTCAAACAAAAAAGAGTTGTTGAACACAACCAGGTATGTTTATTATAGCAGCATGTGGAACAGCCAGTAACTGCAGGTGATGTGCTCACTGAACACCTTACTACTTTTAACATCACATTTGACTAAGTAAGCTATGCTGTTTTTTAAAAGTTCTTTTAGAAAGCCTGTTCTAATATAGCATGAAAATCTTGTGAATTAACTATAGCAGCTGTTTTTAACTTGTCTGGTAATGTTCAAAGTTACTGTCTGCTAAAACCTGTTTGTCTGACTTGCCAGCTGCTGTAGCACCTCTTAGAGAAGAATAGAAGGCAATCTTAACATGTTTAGTTTTGGAAACCTGACAGATTTTTAAGTCACATGGGCTGATGGCTTTCTGTTGGATGCTTGTAATAAACTTGATCTAATAAAAGCAGTGGTTCCTCAAAAAAAAGAGAAAAGTTTAAACAAAGGGGTGTGTGGGTTTTTTGGCTTTTTTAAGAAGTGTTTTTAAAAACATATATGTATGGTTAGATAACTATGGATATAGGTATTCATTTTAAATACATCACTTTAATGACTCATTTAAATTTAATACGTGAAGTAACGTATTTGGGTATATGCCTATATGTATAGGTGTGTGTATGTGTGTACACACATACACTAGCTATCTATATAATATTTTTTCTTTAACTATGTTTGTAGCAGCAGTACTAGAGTAAACATGAATTTGTTGAAAACTTCTCCTATGAAGAAAAAGAATAAATAACAAGTGTAGATCTCCCTGTATGTACCATGTGTCTTTTACTTATAAATATTAGTTCTGCTGTCTTGATGCAAGAGGGATTTTACAGAAGTATCTCTGATTTTCAAACTGCTGAATGCAGGATTTGGTAGTTGATGGCTGATCTGTCCTTCTGATATGAAAGCATCACTAAATACCCTGTTCCCCAGCTTAGGATACTTAAAGTCTTTACCATGTTGTTCATCTGACCACTAAGTGGTGGAGTTATGCTACAGTAAAGGACTTGTAAAGAAACATTCAGTGACTCAGAATTTGACTTGTTAATTGCTTGGTGTATTTTAGCAGATCGCAGTGACATTTCTCAGTACTTTGTTAAATGCCAGATGGTTGCTATTCAGTGTGTGTGTGTATGTATAAAAATGCTTCAGCTGTGGATGTCTCTTAAAGTTGGTAAAATGCTGCTATATGACCTCGAATAATACAACACAGTTATGGAGATCCATAAATAATTTGCTTATTTTAAGTTGGAGTTTTACGGTACAAGCTGAACAGATTTTACTTCAAAAAACTGAAACACACGCATAGTTCAATGCCCCAAATATTCTTTAATTTGTTCAGGCAACTTCTGCTTGTAATGGTCTTTATAGTGAGCATCTTAATCTTCTTGTATTTTAAGAATTACTTTTTTCAAAAAAGTTACCCCTGCCAGCTTCAGTGTAATAAAGATATTTTATTCTGCTGCCAACAAACAAAACTTAGCCTTCAGGAACTCACTTACAGAACAAAAGAGATTTAGTGAGGTATTTTTGTGGCATTTTAAGTGATGATTTGTTTATTCAATTTTTTGTCATCCAGTTTCACTGTATTAGTATCAGCTTATTACTGGTTTGTCTTGCAATATTACATGTGCAGTACAAATGCAATATTTTGCAACTTGCATATTTTAATTACTGGGAGTTAATCAAAAGAATAATCAAAAAATTACCTAATTTCAAAATCGGCAAATTCTTCAGGTACTCTCTTTAGTTTGTTAAACCTTTTACCTTTTAACTTCTGATTGTTTCTTGGTTTGGTTTTTTTTTAAATACAGAAAGCAGACAAAACCATCTAAAAACCCCAAAACAAACAGCCCCACCCACCCCTGCTGTAAAATTTTGCAGCTGCTTCAAGCCAAGAACAACTTAATGCTTTTGGCTAGCAAATGTGTGTAGTCATGTATTTTCCTGAGAACAAAGCCAGAACATGGAGAAGATTTTTTTTTTTTCTCTCCCCATCTTCCTGCGGAATTGCATTGTAGGTTTTCAGCTAATGTGTCAAGGAACTGTGCTTATTCTGAAGAACTGTTTCAACTGTCGTGCACTGTGTTGCATTGGCTCAAAGATTGAGTGTCTGAAGCATGGTGAGGCTGAGCTGGTGGGCAGTGTGGTGTGAGCAGACTTGCTAGTAACTTCTCGGTCTTGTGCAGCACTGGTTTTAGACCAGAAATACATAGCTGACAAGACTGTTGGTCTTTTGGCATGGCTGGATGTAGCTGTTCTCTTAAGAGAGTCCAAATAGATAGTTACTAGGCAAACTGCTGCAGAAGAAAACTGGGTGGGGAGGTTGAGCAGGCATATGGGTCTTAGTCAGTAGTGGAGGGCTGGATGAACTTGAGCTCAGCTGTTTGTGTATAACTACCTCCTCATAGTGAAAAGTTGGCAGAAAACCCTAATTTAAATACCCCCTTCTATTCCATTAGGTGAATCTCGAGTAAGAGTTCAAAACTGAGCCTGACACATCATAATAAATGGCATTGGACAGAAGGAAGCAGGCTAAACAATGTAAATGTTAAGGAGCAATGTAGAAGTAGTCTCTCTCCTGAAACTTTGTACGGTGGCATTCTGCATGTGCTGTGTTCCCCTACTCGTCCCTGTATATTTTTTTTTTTACTACCTGTATAGTAACTTGGTAAGTGATAGTTGAGGTAAAGTCATAATCTGTAGCTCCACTGCTCATGAGTTATTTGGCAGTTAGAAGCACTTGCTGAACACGGCTTATATATCACACCATTGTAGTTTCTCTGGTTACATACAGGGTGTTGGTGTACCTAATGTGAGTGTTACATTTTGATAGGGTTAGAGGCCTGCTCCATTGACAGTGAGGATAATTATAACTGTAGACCACAATTTTTATTTATTTTCTATTTTGTCTGTTGACTGTGTTCTACTGAAGTCCGGATGGGTTTTATACAGTAGGTTTTGGTTTTCCTAGACTTTTCAAGGAAAAGATTGAAAAGAAAAAGATTGAAACTTGGTACTTAAAACATATGATTGAAGCATCTGAAGAAGAGAGGCAGTTATTAATGAAGCATTTCTAACTTTTCATTAGAAGATAAGTAATTCGTAGTCAAATAGTCTGGGGTGGGGAGCTCTTTGTTACTAGTATGAGTGGATTTTCCTTCCTGCTTTCCTGAGTGGATTGTGTTGAAGTAGAAACACTCTGAAATTAGTATTTTTTCTCTAAGCTTCTAAAGAACACCTCTCAAATAGAAAGTGTATGGGGTTGAGATGGGGAGCTGTGATTGTAGGTTGCAGGAAGAAACAGAATGCAGTGTCTGGTAAATATTTAAGGAGGGGTTAGAAGATGTTGCATCAAAAGTCTGTTAAAATTGTAAAAAAAATTTGGAGAATTAGACTGAAATCTACAATTCTAAGAAAAATCTGAATCTGTTTGGACTGGAGTCTGTGTATTTGTTTTACAAAGTACTTTAGTGACTTTGGAATGAAGTGAAACACTTGTGCTCCCTCTGCTGGGTATTTAGTGGCTGTTATACAGAATTTATTATAGAACCATAAGGCTGCTCAGCTTCTAGTTTCACTGTCCACTCTCAATTAATAAATGCTTTTCAGCCTGTTCTCTTAACACATTGTTTTGGGCCTAATACTGTTCTAGTGAAGTAATTTCCACTTTTGAACCTGTAACTGACAGTTGCAGTGTATAACTTTATTTAACAATAAGTGTAACTTCCAAAAACTTGGTAATGCATCACTGTATGAGGTGTTAATGTGCAAAGATGGAAGTGTTAAAAAAGTAAGAATTTTTATTTTTAAACTTGACCAAATAAAACAGAAAATCTTGTATATAATCTAAAAGAAGATCCACATCTCTCTTTCCATGTTGAAATTAGTTTTGAGGGGAATATTTGCTTTGAACATGAAACGTGAGGTAAAGCATAGGGAATGATCTGTGTTTGTTATGTAAAAGTTTGGTGCTTCATGCTAAAACTTTGATTTTTGGGAGACCTGTGTCAGGCTGGATTGTTTAAATCTGCTGTTATGTGAAAATTGTTAGTTTCATCCCTGTATGTGGGAACTTTTTAAGATCATTAAGTATCTCTGTCCCTGGCCCCTGTGGCAGAAGATTCGTTCCTGTTGAAACGTAGGTGGCTGTGCACAAACTGTGCCCAACTCTGCTTGGGAGAATAGAGCCCTATCTGTGTAGAGAACAAGGTGATGCTTTCTGCTTATGCTCATAGATTTATTTTTGTTTATGTGTGTGTAGAAAGGAAATGTAATGGGCTTGAAAGTTTCATGTCTGCTGTCCATGACTTGATGTAAATCTTTGTGGTGTTAGCTCATTCTAGGGCACTGAGCAAATTAGGAGTTTTTACTGTTGGGCATTATCTGTTCAGTTCTGTATTTGAACAACAGTGTGCACAAATGTAAGTATTATGACCAATGCTACTAATCTAGCTAGCTATTCATTATTGAATGTATTGGGATCCACAGTTTTTTGATTGTAGACGTTGATTTTGGAGTGTGCATGGCTGTTTTGGCTTTTGGTTGTGAGTATCCGATGCTTGGAGCTGGTTTTCATGTATATGATCATGTGTTTGATGCTTGAATAGACCTATTCTCAAGATGGAGTTACTGAGACTGTCTGGACAAGTGGATCTTCAAAAAGTGGACCTCTGCAGGCATTTTCTAGGGAGTCTACAAGAGTGTCAAGAAGAACACCAAGAAAAAGGGTGATGAGAGGCTTTTGTAATAGACAAGCTTGTTTGTTTTTTTTTTCCCTCTCACTCTTAGGGTCCCAGTGGCTGTTTTATTCAATTGTTGTCTTTTGTTTATTTTAAACAAACAGGTGGAAGCTACAGCACAGTTGCCTGTAGATGATGCTGTAATATCAGAGAGTACTCCCATAAATGAAACTATATTGGCTGCAAGCAACAAGACCCTAGTAAATATGCTTAGTAAATATGTTTAGTCAATTGTGATATTCTTCTGTAACATACCTTCACTGACAGAATTATTCTGTTTTGGACAAATAGAAGACTGTTTTAAGGAAAGTAAGACTATTCAGTAGTCTTTGAAAACACATATTCAGTATCTGTTTAGTACCTAATACTGTTTACTTTGAGATGGGACTAGGTCAACACCTAGGTCCCATCTAATGTCTTTTGTTGGGGGAGGGCTGAAAAGAATCACTTTAAAGCTTAGATACTTTCTTAATTTATTTAAGTACAGGCTGAATATTTGCTTTTAAGTTTGGCTTTTCTTGTGAACTAAATAGCTTTTATGTTTCTAAATGGCTTAAAAGAAACTATTTGGAATGATAGAGCAGTGTGTTTGCTGATCTTGGAGTATCTGTTACATAACCTTCTTGAGTTAACTTCTAACATGCATATATTCAATGCACATAAAGGTTTTGTTGTTTGGTTCTGCTAGCTTGCCCCTTTTCATTTTGTATTTTGGCTGTTTCTGAGTTTGAACAATTTTGAATCTCGGCAGGTTGGCAGTAGGGTGCCTGGAAATTTCAAGCATGCAACTCCTACACTGTCAGTCAGTGAACTCTCAGACATGCCCAGAAGAACACCAAAGAAACCACTGATGACAGCTGAAGTAAATAAATTAAAACTTAGATTGCTCTTGCTTACTCTCTGTGAACAAAATTCTTGTGTGCATGTGCTTACTTCTTAGTACAGAGGGGGGGGTGGAGGATGTCATTGCACAGGTGACACCAGTTAAAAGAAACTAGTGTTGTCACATGACATGAAAAAGAATATAAACTTATTTTTATCTTCCCCTTTCAGATTTGGGGGTGTGTGTGTGTGAAAATCTGATTTTTTCCTTTTCCCTGAGATAAATATGTTTTGATGTGTAATAACACCTTGTACTTCTGTTTTTCCGAACAAAACAGAATTTTTTTTTTCCTTTAAATTATTTGAATAGCTCCAAGTAGGGTAGACTTGGGTTATCTCCCTCTGAGCTTGTAAATCGGCCTATCCTGAAAAGGCACAATCTGCTTTAATTTAGAGAATCAGTGGTAGAATTATGTTAGACCAAATGCTTGAATTAAAAAAGCATTTGTAGTTATCTGTCAGTTATCAAGAAAGAAAAGAACTTTTACTGTTAACCTATTCAAGCTGCCAAAAATTATATCTTTCGGAGAACTGTCTAAAGCACCTGCAAGTATATGTAACTGTATTAATGTAATACTGTAGTGTTGTGGAATTTTACATTTCAAAATGTTGTCTGTTCATGTAACTGTAGATAAAGCTGCTATTAACACTTCATTTACAATATGACTGCAATGTAGACTTAGTTGTCAAATAGAAGATTGTGGGTAAACTTGATATTCTGTTCCAAGCTGCTGATGGGGTTTTCCGGTCAGTGTTTTACTGTACTGTGGCATGGTTTATTACAGCAAGAAGAGACAGATTGCCCATCTCAGTGCTTTTTAAATCATGTTGGTCACAACCAGTCCTGTGATCTGCTCAACACAGCCATGATAGAGGTGATGGTTAAGTTTTTTTGATCATCTACATCATCAGCTGGCAGGTGTATAGGATTTATACAACTTATTCTTTATCTTAAAGGAATCTGAGGCGATCACTAAATGCTTTAAGACCCCAAAAATGACCAGATGGCTGCCAATAATTAAGGTTAAACAAACTTCTGAAACTCAAGAAACAAACTTCTTGAATGTCACTGGGTGACTCATTCATTCTTACAAATTGCACATGGTTGTGGTCACTGAGATAGCTATGCAGAAGCTTTTTGTTTTGCTGTCTGTTTGGCCTCTAACTATTTTTGGTTTCCTAGGTGCTGGAGAGAACTACAGAAGAAAGAAGAGTAGAAAGGGATATTCTTAAAGAAATGTTCCCTTATGAAGTATCAACACCTACAGGAATTAGGTATTTCTAAGGTTTATGGGGGCTTTTTTCTCAGTTCTTGTAAGCCTATTTAAGATGAGAAATATCTTTTGATTATATTGATAGATGTCTGAGGAACAGTTTTTGCACTCTGGCTCAATGACATTTGTGACAGCCACTTATTCTTTCATTCTATATACATAGATTTGTTATCAAAACAATCCCCTCTTTATTTAAATTGGAGGAGGGAGAACAGGGTGATACTATAGTAGGAATTATTACTGGAATTTCTGGATGGTGAAAGTTAAATGGAAAGGGCTTTTCTGTGGTAGTGACTTGCAATATTTAAGTTTTTGGCTAGATGCAGCTGCTTAAGCCTGCTGTTAAATTAAGAAAAGATCTTGTAGCATATATTTGAGTTTTCTTTTGGAAAGCCAGAAAGAATTTTCAGATACCCTATTTTTTTCCTTTAAGTGGCAGTCTTGCCATGTTGATTACTCCTAGCATGAGTAAGGATAGCATCTAGGAAATGCTATTGCTTGTGGGTTTTGGGGTTTTTTTCATTTGGGTTTTTTTTTTTGAGTCTTTATAATTTAAACAATAAGTGAAGCAACCCTCTGGTTAATTAGGCAATTAAAAAAACTGCTCTGTTTAGAGGATATGAGAAAGTTTCCCCATGTTAAGATGTGAAATCATCGCTTGTGTTTCCAACATGTTAATTATAGCTTCAATTTAAACTGCAATTGCATGAAGTCTTAACCATAAGGAGAATATATAGTACCAGTTACTACTACTGTATTGCATCTGCTGAGCACTCAAGTTTACTCTCTCTGCTTTGAGGTCTAGTTAAATCCATACTATCTTTTTTTTTTCTTAATAAAAATCGTATATGTGTACTTCTTGTATATAAGAACTTGGCAGTGTACATGGGGCTTTTTAATCCTTACTGCTTTGTCTTCTAGTTCTGTGTATTGGTTTAGCCATCAGTAGATATTTCATTGGCTGGAAGTAATCTTAAGTTTAGAAATCCCAGTAGGGCTGCATAAGTAATTAAAAAAGCAAATAGAGGGAGACACTTTCTACAGTTTGATTGTCAGTTACGATCCTTTTTATGTGGGTAGGGTGAAGTAGCATTTGAGATTTTTTTTTTAATCAGTGTTTGCTTGAACACTGAATTATTAACTTTAACATGTCTATCATTATATGCCAAGCTTCAAAAATAGTATTACAGGTATAGTATTCACCAGAAATAATTCTTACTTCTTAAATTATACTAGAAGTTCCCTACATACTTTAGATTGCTCTTTTAAATATGCAGTATTTCAATTTTTTTTTTTAATTAACAGTGCTAGCTGCCGTAGACCAATCAAAGGAGCTGCAAACCGGCCTCTAGAGCACAGTGACTTCGTATTGGAGGAAAGTTACTCTAAGTATGCACAAAAATATGGTACCTCGACTGACATCAAGTCGGAGAAACCACCAATAAAAAAAGAAAGTCCTGTTCCCCTGTGGATAAAAGTTCTTCTCTTTGTTGTTGTTTCAGTCTTCATGTTTTTGGTTTATCAGTCAATGGAGACTAATCAAGGAAATCCTTTTTCTAAATACCTGAAAATGGTCACTCAGGGCAGTGCCAAATGAATATCTTTCTGAAAGGCACACCCAATTTGATCTCCTGTTTTTTAATTGTAGAGAACTCTTCTGCCCTCTCATCGGCTCAAGGACTTCCTACAAATAATGTGATTGGAACCTGATAAATTGGATAAATGAAGAAAGATAATATTAAATGGACATCAGTAACTTTCTGGACTTTGGACAAGTAGGAGATCACTGCCATGGAAGTAACATTTTTTTAAATCTTTGAACTTTTTGTAGGCTTTATTTTTTTAATGTGGACATCCTTTAAATTCACTTTTGAGAAAATGTATATTTGTTTTTGCAAGAACTTGGAAGCTGAGAAGGGCAAAAATGTAGTAAAATGTGAAACTGTGTCTTTAAATCTTTTCCTTTGTACAGAAAAGAAGTTGTACTTGTGTCTCTAGATTAGAGCAGAGAAAGATTTTAACATGGGGTAAAGGGAAATGCATTTTTTTAGTAACAACATAACTGCATTTGATCTCTTAGGATGTAGAGAGAGTACAACAGCAACCTTTTCTGTAGATTACTGTAACTTTTTAGTAAAAGTAACTGTAAACCTGTTTGCATTTCTGTAAAAGTCTTAGTATCATATTAGTAACTCTGTTTAAGTGTAACTTCATTTAAATGTATCCCTTCATTTTAATGCTTACAGTGTTGTGGGAGTTGAATACAAACCTAATTGGCAAGAGATGTCTTAGAGGAACTTATTTATTAGTAATGTGTGTGGGAAATAAAAACTACATCATAATAATTTGCTACTAAAATACTTTTTTGGGTCAAGATTGTTATCTGAAGCAGTCTAAATTCCAACCTTAGCAGTGGTCTTTTTTCTTTTATAAAAAAGCGAGGTCTTTCCAACACAGCTTTATGTGATTATCTTTAAATATTCATGTAGAGAAGTATTCTCAAAGTGTGAAAATTCCATATGAAGTTTTATTCTTATATGAAGAGGGCATTGCTGCATTTTCTGCTACAGTTTCATCTTTTAAGGTGAGGTTTACTACTTTCATGCCATTGACTATTTTTCTCAGTGGAAGCATGCTGAAACACTCTCTATTGTGTAACTTGGTTGAGCAGGCAGCTGACTTCACTACTACCAATGAAGAGCGATAAGCAAAAATTTTTTTTAAGTGAATGTATACATTTTTGGTGTGCTTAAATCTGCAGCATACAGATGTTCTGTCTTATTGCTTGGTACAAAATTGCAATAAATCATACTACTTATTCTTAAAGTGCTACTTATAAAAGGCTGAGAACATTAGTTAATAGTCAATATCTTTTTACTCTAGGTACAATTATTGTGTAGACTATAGCTATGGGGAAGCTTTACTTTCTGTGAACTTTGGGACAGACATGGTAATTTGTAGCAAAGCAATAGTTTTGGGGTTTTTTTCCTGTTTAATGTTTTTTTCCTTCTAAACTGCTTTTTTGAGTAATCCAAATAGCTAAACCTGTGTCCATCCTATAGAGAATTGTAACATAAGACATTCACTTTTGGTGTCAAAAATGGAGAAAAATAAAAATAATTTTAATGTGTGTGGATTTTCCTTATCAAAATAAATGCATTGCTGAAAGGCAGCAAAAGCAAGACAAGTGATGTATCAGTGGTGTCATTTTGTGCTGCTGCAGTCTTCCATATTGGAAAAAAAAAATAAAAATCTGATAATAAAATCAGGTCAGTTCATGTCACTTGGCGGGAGGAATATTCTTTATATTTGCAGATCAGAGTTTTGCACCATAATCCTTTAACCTATGTCAGGCCTTCAATTTGGGGGGGGTGGAGAAGCTAGCTTTCATTTGTTTTTCAATGCTAAAGGAACTTCCTTTTCACTTTAAATTATTTCTTACACCACTTTGCTGCGTGTTTGAATGTAAAATATATCTTTCTTTCCTAGTTACATGAAATACTTTCAGTTGATCACCTTCAGGGATACTATTAACATCATCAAAGAAAAAAGAAAGCCACAATTAAAACAAACTGCAAACTGAATTTTGTTGCAATTAAATGTCATAATTCTTTCATTTTTGTGCTGTTTTGGAGACTGCTCTCAACTTCACTGGTACCTCACAGATGGTACAGAGTTTTCCAGAGAAGTCCTCAAAGTAACCCACATCTAGTTCAGTTGCACTTGGAAGGCCGTGCATCTTCAAGAAAGGAAGGGGCTTTTTTTTTTATTTCAGACATTTAATGGTGTGAGGTAGCCCCAAGACTAGGATCTTTCCCTTGACCCCAAAGTTTATTTTTAATGGTATTCTAAGAGTGGCACATATGGTAGTGCTATTAGCTGTATGTGCTTAAAGCCTACTGCTGTAGAAGTTAAGCTGAAGTATGTAATTTTACTGCAGTCTTTGCATCAGAGTGCTGAAGCAATAGGCACTGATGTTCCTCTTTTTCTTCCTTCTACACATTCTCACTTTTCTTCCATTAGTTCAACTTGTTTTTTAGACAAAGCCAGCTTGAACTTTCAGAACCAATGACAAAATAGAGCAATTTTATGGGCTAGCATCCAAAATCCAGTTACAAAAATAAGTGGAGTCCTGATGTAATCAGTATTGTTTAAGAAGTCCCTTTTAGGGCAAGGGCTACAACAAGCCTGGAAAAGGCCTGTGGAAGTTAATGGGTATGACAGTGTTTCTTTGGGTCTGGTGGGTTTTGTTCTTATGATCGGTCATACTGCACAGAATGCTGTGCTGAAAACCTGGCAGATCTTGATTTCCTGTCTGAATTAGAGCTAACACACAGCTTGTATTGTTCCCTTTAAATTCTGTGCTAATCTTTCAACATGCATCCAGTCTCAGGAGCCTGGTTGTAGATCACTAGAGGATTTCACTTGGGGTCTTGAGATTAATCTTACAGCATCTGATCCATGGTGACAGCGTGAGAGTTTCAGTAGTGTCTAAGACAATAAATTTTCAAGAAGGATCTTAAACTTAAATTCTCTGTGTGTTTTGAGACCTTGACTTGTATTTGCATAAGAAACAGCATGAAAGGACTTCTCTAGGTTTACTTGCTAATACCATGCTCAGCACTGCCCTACAGGACGATTTCAGGTCCCTCGTAGGCTTGGTCTATGTGTTTTGTTTTGTTTCCTGTAGCATAACTTAGAACACTCTTTATGGTATTAAAATTCATGCTAATTAAATTCTCTACTAGTTTTTTGGACAAGATATCTTTTAAAAGTATGTTAACTAGTTTATGCAGAGTCAAAGCAGAAAACCTGAGTACAAAAAGAATGCTTTTAAACAATACAGGTCCTAAAGAAGACTCAGCAGTAAAATTTATGTAATTGCAAATGAAGCTGGTAAAATTGTGTGGCATATCTTGTGCATGGTACATTTGCCATACTTTGATATGCCTTTAAGTAACGTATTGGGTGGGATAGATACAGGGATGCATTGTGATGTATAATTTTAAATTTTGTGTTTATAAAGGTAGGTGTTCCAGCATACCGTTTGTTGTCTGTTAATATGACTTTTATTGTGTGTTTGGTAAGTCTACCTATCTTGGTGTAAAACTGTTCTTTGCCTTGCATTTCTTTTTCATGAGGGAGTGTACCAGGCTGCAAGTGCACCTGTGCAACAGCAAGTTACTACAATGGATATGTACATGCATATTTCAGACAGCACAGGGTCTCCAATCTAATTGAACTTGTAAAGCAGTCCTAAGGTGGCATAGACACCTCTAGGTAGTGTGTATATGCTGATATAAAAAAAAAAAAATCCCACAAGTTTTCTGTTCCACCTCCCTTTTAAGTTCTTTATTAGCATGGGTAGTCTGTGGTTGAAACATAGTAACTGCACGGTCTTATTTATTTGTTCTTTAGGAAAAAAAATGTGATGCTTAATAGGTACAAACCATGTAATGTGTGAGGAGAATTTAAAAAAAAAAAAAAGTTATTAGATAAGGATATCCATGGCAGCAATTAATAAGAATGGAGGTTTCACTACTTCCTGTGTTGAGAACATGTGACTGCTGTTCAACCTTGGAAGCTTGGATCCCAGTGAAGGAAATGCTGCAAGTTAAGGTTTCCTTTGGCCTGTAAAGCCTAATTCATTACTGACTCTAGAACCATGGTCTGTTGTAGAGGCCCAGGGCCCTGCCATTAAGGTTTTTGTGCCTCGGCTGAGACAGACGAGGAAAACACCGCTTTAGGTGAGGGTGAGAAAAGTCTCTCTCCCATGGACCTTTGCACCCATATGTTAATATTCCTTAGGTTCTGTTATCCCATTGGTTTTCCCAGTCCCTGGCCCCTCCTATGCACCACTGTGCCCTGTCCCTATTGGAGCCTATCCCTCAGATCCACCCCTTCTTCCCTGTATTTAACCCTATACCTTTGGCCCGATCCCAGCTGTCTTGTTCCAGGAACACATTTGAGACGGTCTCCTATGTGTGTGCCGAAATAAACAGCGCTTGGCTTTCCAAGCAGGACCCCATCGCCTCGCCTTTATCGTCAGCGCTTTATTAGCAGAGTGCTCCAGGCCCTGAAAGCACAAGTCACTCTCAGGGACGCACTGTTACACGATGCAACAGTCTAGTAGTTCTGGTGTTGAAACAAGGAAAGTGTGTATAAGATACAAGTTTACAACGCAAGCAGATGCTGCTCTGCTAACCTGGTTATCAAGGGTGTGGATGGTTGTTTCAGTATCTCATGTATTTTTGAAAACAGGGTCACCTGGGAAATAAAATCAAAAGGCTTTTGATTTAGCTTGCAGGCTTCACCAAAATGTTAGAACTGTGAAAAGTTACTGTAAGACAGGAACTAGCCTGCATTTTCTTGATTGTATGCAGTTCGGTGGGAAATGGAAAAGAGGGTATGTGGTGGGTGTTACAACAGAGGGATAGATGCAATTAAGAACACTCCACAGAGTTGCAAACTAAAATTTTCCTAACCTCATGAAACTTGAAGAGCTACTGATTAAAAAGATAGACTTCATTTACAATAGTTCTTTTTACTGTGAATTGGACAGAGGTAGGCACAGAAGGTAACATCTTTCAAGTCTTCACATATTAATAGCTGCAATGTCTCTCAGAAGTCAATTAGTCTAGATGGTTTGAACTACAGGCTATTGCTATTTTATTCCTTCACATCTGGGAAAAGTTGTAGGGTTTTTTTTTGTAAAATTATATGTATTCAGCAAGAAGATATGTTATCTCTGTATTTTCATGTGGCTACGTTAGACTGATGTTTAGTAGTTCTTGTTAATAGTACAGATGTTGGAAGTTGTCACTTAAAAACCAAACTCACAGTTTGTTCCAGAAAAGTTCTACAGACTAACTCATAAGCATCTGTATAGTTGTGCACACAACTTTCCATTAGATGTCTATAAGTAGTCATCTGCTCATCCTTTATAATTGGAAGGAACAGCGGTTTTCCATATGCTAAAGATTGGAAAAGTCTGCAAGAATTGTAATCATTTATATGCAGTTTCAAGTTAAGAGCCCAAATTTCAATCATGTTTAGAGGTCACCAAGGAATTGAAAATAAGTGTCAGTGTTTGGCTTTTGAATGAAACATTATTACCAATAATTGTTTAGAGGCAAGTGAGTAGAGCAGAACAAGTAATGGCAAAATGAACAATTCTGGCTTGTTTTCACTGCTGCCACTGGCAATGAATTCAGCAGCACTTTGGGCTCTCAGATGGTTGCTAAACAAAAGTATTTGAAGAGTGCAAGTTTCATTTGACCTCCTACTTGAGCAACTGGAGTGTAGTTTATTCAAGAGGCACTTAACCAACCTTGATATCTGTGACAGTGCTATTGGGCACTTTTGTCTGTGTAGGACAGCCTCCCTGGATTCACAACTGTTGTGAAACAGAGCGAGTACAGCCAGGGTCTAGCAGCCTTCCTTGGAAGTTTGACAGGAGCCCCTGAGCTGACCAAAGTTGGGGTGTTTCTTCAGTGTGGTGCTGCTGGTGTGCTGTCATTTGCTCAGAAGTAAGAGCTGGGATGTTTAGCACAGGTCTCTTGCTTTCCTGGCTCCTGTGTGTATGCTCTTGCAGAGCACTATAATCAAAAGAATATGATCAAAACAATGAAAAAGTCGAGTAATTGCTTCTTTGGTAACTGGAGAGCTGAACTTGTCTGTGCTAGTCTTGCACTATGTAAGTCACTAAAATGAGTGAAATCACCCAGTTTTGGAGAAGGCATAGTTAAAGGTAAGGTCAAGCATGGGTCCTGTGTTACATAACATTCCGCTTTTAACAAACTAGTAAGAAACAATTTTGTGAGCAGCAGCAGCCGTTGCAGCATGGGCTATGCCCTGATCCCCTGCAAGCTTACCCTCCAAAGATGGAACTCGGCCAGTCAGTCTGCAGCCAGTGCTTGGTGTTAGATCTGACCGTGCTTGGGTTGACAGAGTTCTATAGCCAGAGTCTGGTGAGGGGGTGAGCTTTCTGCTGGGGGAGTTGCATCCTGTGTATTTGCCAGTGATTATAAAGCATTACTAGATTTGATTACCAGACGTGGAACCCGGGGTGATATCGAAGACTTCTTTAAACTAATCTCATAAGCATCTGTATAGTTGTGCACACAAATTTCCAAAAATGGGTGCGGGGCAAGGGGTTTATCGCTGTAGGGCGCGCTCGCACACGCCGAGCTGCGGCCTACAGCGATAAACCCCTTGCCCCGCACCCATTTTTGGAAATTTGTGTGCACAACTATACAGATGCTTATGAGATTAGTTTAAAGAAGTCTTCGATATCACCCCGGGTTCCACGTCTGGTAATCAAATCTAGTAATGCTTTATAATCACTGGCAAATACACAGGATGCAACTCCCCCAGCAGAAAGCTCACCCCCTCACCAGACTCTGGCTATAGAACTCTG
>JANPWX010000246.1:1417119-1439200 GCA_024734555.1 Trochalopteron elliotii
GGCCCGTGGGCGTGCGGGGCTGGCGATGCCTGCATTGCTCCCCCCACAACGCGGGCCTGTGCCCGCCAGGGCGGCGCAGGGAATGTCGGTGCTCAGCAGGGTTCGGCCGGGCCGGGAGGGGCGCCGGGCCTGTGCGCCTGCTTGGAGGACGAGGAAGGGCACGGGCGGGGGAGGCGCTGGCAGTGCTTCCGCTCTCCCGGCGGTGTGTGCTGGGGAGCAGGAGAGATCCGGGCTTGCCGGGAAAGGGCACGGGAAGGTTCTAGTGCTGAGTAATCACAGAGACCCCCTTAGATTCTGTCTTGGGAAGTAGAGAGCACTTTTTCTGGCTCTGGATGGCCTGCAGCCTCGGGCACTGAGGTTGTAGGTCCGTACTTCTTTCATCGGTGGAGAAGACCAGTGAGTGAATCTGTGTGCATGAAAGATCATCTCTCCCCATCCTTTTTCCCTTTTTCTCTTTTTTTTCACCAGTTTATTTATAGCTGGGCACCTGAACATCTAGATACATTAGGGGTGCTTGCTGCTGTTCTTTTTATAGTTTTTTTTATCTTTTCACTAGTTGGGTGTACACCAGATAACTTGCTATTTAAGATACAGGGACGCACTTAAGATTTAAGTGCAAGTGTTTCCCGTACGTTTCCCAGTCATTTTATTGATTTCTGAAGGTCAGACCTTGACGATACTTGCAGTACTATAGAATGGGTAAGGGTTAAAAGAATCACAGGGAGTCATCATCATTGTTACAGGTTCTACTTCCCTGTTGAAGCAGGGTCATCCTAGATCAGATTGCGCAGGATTGTGTCCAGATTGTTGAGTATCTCCAGGGAGGGAGGGTCCACAGCCTCTTTGGGCAGCCTGTTCCAGTGCATGGTCACCACAGTGAAGAAGTTCTTCCTTATATTCAGTTAGAACTTTCTGTGCGTCAGTTTCTGCCCATTGCCTCTTGTCCTGTTCCGTGACACCACTGACAAGAGCCTGGATCCATTCTCTTGACACCCTCCCATTAATACTTACAATGATGAGGTGCCCTTTCAGTCGTCTTTTCTTGAGGCTGAACAGACCCAACTCTTTCAGCTTTTCTTCATAAATGAGGTGTTCCAGTCTCCTCATCACCTTTGTAGCTCTCCCCTGGACTTTCTCCTGGAGCTCCATGTCTCTCTTGTACTGAGGGGCCAGAACTGGGCAGAGCACTCCAAATGTAGCCTCACTAGGGCTGAGTAAAGGGACAGGATCGCCCTCAAGCTGCTGGCAGTGCTCTTCCTAACGCGTTACGGGATACAGTTGGAGTGGCCTTCTTGGCCACATGGACAGCTTGGCTGTTCAGCAAGACCCTCAGTTCCTTCTCTGCAGAGCTGCTTTCCAGCAGGTTGGCCCCCAGCCTGTGCTGGTCCATGGGGCTATTCCTCCCCAGGTACAGGACCCTATGTTTGCCTTTGTTGAACTTAATTCAGTTCCTCTCTGCACATGTCTCCAACCCGTTAAGGTCCATCTGAAGGAATGCACAGTCGTAGAGGTGGACATTAAAATTCTAATTCTCTTAAACTGTCAATAACTTAAAAGTGTCTCTCTGGTTTAACTTAAAAAAAGTGAGAATTGTTTTCAGCAAGCTACCTCTTCTGAAGTACAGTGATTGAAATATTTTAGTGGTCTTGCATGAACATTTATGTAATACATGAAAGAGAGACAGGTTAGGTTATATGAAGTTTTCAAGAAATCCTTTGTGCCTTTCAGTGTAGTAATCCTGCTGCCAGCTAACTAAAGCCCTAAACAGCTCTTTGGTATGCTAAATATATTCAGTAGGTGCACTTACTTCTTTACAGCACTATACTTAATCTTCATCCTGATTGTTGGCAATTATGGTCAAAGGTGGTAGTTGTGGTCAAAGGTGGTTTCAGTCTTTATAATCTTTTCTGCTGAGTTCATTATTTCATGTACCAGTTGGTTCTCTGGCTTTTGTGTTGAGAACATAACACGTTGCAGAAGATATCTGAACTTGCACAAGGTCACACAAAGTCAGTACAAACCATATGGCCTTCTGAGATCAGCTGAGGGCATCAACCACAACGGAGCTCAGAGACCAAGTGTTTTATGACCCACTCATGGAATTTGTCCTTGTTAACGTGTTAGATTGGAAGCAGAGATATGAAGTAGTTACAATGTAGCTGTCTCGACAAGAGTAGACTTATTTTTATGCCATATGTTTATATTTGTACACCTTAAGGGTGTTTGTCTTAAATCAGTACCTGGGTATGTTAGAATGACTTTCTTGTCCTCTGTGCTGCATGTTCAGCTGGTTCTCTTCTCAAGTTAAGGTTTTTAGAAAATTTGACTCTACTTCCGAAATAGTCCAAGATTATCTGTGGCTTTATTTTCCTAATACTACTGTAACACTACAAACCTAGGCACCTCTGAAGAGCTCAAGCCTAATTGATACTGGCTTTCTTAATTACTGTACTTGAACACCAGGCTGACAAGTCAGTCTGAATAGCACTGTAATACAACACATACATAAAATTCTACTTTTCTGTGGCTACTATAAAGGTCTGTCCCTGTCATTTGAGGAGTATGACTTCTAAATTACTGTGGAAAAGGCAGTATGAACCAACAGTTCTGAGATCTGGGCAGCATGGTAACTGCTGTGGTGCTGTTGGCCAAAGACACAGCTAGACAGAGCTGCCCCTAACAGACCTGGAGTCTGTTCTCTGATTACACCTGCCTGATCTGTGTGTGTTTAACCAGCCATTCTGGAAAGTCGTAAAGAGATTGTTTCTGCTGTCTGCAAATCTGCTAGCATAGCCAAGCTATTTTGGAGCTATGTGTAAGTCCCAGACCAGCACTTTTACAGTCTTTAGCAGTGTCTCAATTAAAAATAAGGTATTCTGATAACTGATTTCTAGCTTTTAACTTAGGTTTGCTGTGGCATCTGTGATTTGATATTTATTGTTTGAAATAAAGAAAAACTTACTTTTTACTGTTTGGGTAATTTTTTTTAAGGTGAAAAATGTAAAACATCATGTAAAATCTGGAACATTTGTGGGAAGGAGTTCCTTTAGAAGTTATGGTAGCAAAGTTATGAACTAGATAAGCCTGCTAGTGTTATCTGATGCTCTTTTGGTGCTGTTGAACATTGTCAGTTTCTGTTGATATTCATAAAGGAATTCAGAACAGAAAGATGGCAAAGAAGCTCTGCATAAGATAGGCTTTTGCCATCTTTTAGTTTTCATTAGTGTTTCTTGGAGATAGTTCTTACTAAGTTGTAACACTTTAATGTCTGTTCCATTATACTGAAGTGTCACCAGTACATTTAGTAGCAAAAGATTGTCTTTACTTTGGAGAATAGTTTTTACATAGTGTATTATTTTCTGTATGCTTATTCAGTATATTAGTTTTGCTTTTACTTATATTCTTAAAATGCCGAGCATAGCAGCAGAACTGTGCTGCTACTTTATGCTTATTTTATACTGTTCATTGTAAATTTGAGTGGTTTTTGTTTGCACTCACTCATAGCCTCTGTAGCTGCTTCAAAAATGAAAGAAGAAAATGTTGGTTTATGTTGTTTTTTTTTTTTCCAGTTCCAGTGACTTTGCTATATAGGAATATGTGAAAATTAATAGCTTGTTTTAAGAGTGGATGGTTTTATACACAGTATATATGCTGTATAGAACAGTGCATATGAAGTATCTCTTGATTAAATGTGATGTGAAAGATTCTCTAATGAACCTTGTGTAAGAGCATTCAATGGGGTGATAAATTGCTATCTGCAGTTTCATGAAACAAGCTGTATACATTTGAGATTCTGTATTTGAAAGATAATTTTACAAAAAAATTTGTGTAAATAATCTGAGAAATACGTGAAAATATATCTGCATGTCTCCAACACCAATATTGTAGATTTTTAGTGTCTGCTTCAATACAGAAGTTAAACTGTCATGAATATTTAACAAAAGAAGCTTTGTCTTTTGAGTACTGGACGAATACTATTCTTCCTTAATTCCTGGATCTAAGAAATTGTTGTACATTGCAACTTTGAGTCATAGCTTCTGCTAGTAACTTCTGAGATTAATTTCTATGGTTTTAGTGTGCTGTGAGCTAAAAGTTCACTGTTTCTTCGTTCCTTATTTAAAGGATCAAATTCAATTTGGAAGGCTTAGAATCAAATCTTGTCAGACCAAAATGTTTTAATTAAAAGGAAAAGAATTATTTTTCATTATAACACTATTCTAAAGTAATACAGCATGGGAGATTATTTCAGTTTAATACTTTTGAGAAAGTAGCACTTAGTTTTTTTTTCTTTTCTGATCATTTGTTACCATTTATAATCATATATATGTAATTTTTTTCCAATTAACTAGAATACAGCTGTGCCTATGGCTCAAACAGATTCTTTGTGCTTTGTGGCCTTGGTGGGATTATTAGCTGTGGAACAACACATACGGCACTGGTTCCTCTAGACCTGGTTAAATGCAGAATGCAGGTTTGTTCTGCATGTTGGTCTGTGATGACAGAGCATGTTTAGTGTGGTATATTTAATTACTAATGAGCTGGAGGTATAAACTATACCCTGGACATGGCTGTCCAACCGTGCATGGAGTTTATATAAAAGCATGGTGTGTCTTTATTTTTTGCTGCAGAATACAGTTGTGAATATGGCTCGCTCAAGTTTTATGCTCTCTGTGGCGTTGGTGGGGTCCTAAGTTGTGGCCTGACACACACTGGTGTCGTACCTCTGGATTTAGTGAAGTGTCGTATGCAGGTTTGTATAAACTTAAACATTTCTTGAACTTCTGTTTTCTATTAAGAGTTGGCAGTAGGGAAGCAATCTTGTGGTTGACAAGAAGCAAGTGAACTTGAAGGCTGCTTTATCAAATCTACTGCTGTAAGACTAGCAAAATACTACTTTCAAGAGAAGTAAAGGTATTACGGATAATCTGGACACGTTATTTTTGACAGCATTTAAAGCATGTTTAATTGACTATATTTGTTATAAGGCACCCACCACAATGTTACTTGCTGGTTGGTTGGCTGTCCAGCACTATTCCAGTGCTTCTGGAGTAAGGAAATAGTATCTTTTGGATCTGTGTTTTTTAGCCTGGAGTGACATGCATGTGTAATTTGATCCGTTAACACCGTGGATATCAATGCATGGCTTATGGATTGGATATTTTCTGATGGGGCCACTTTGAGCTGAGTGGCTAAAACTTGATTTGGTATCAGGAAGGCCATTGATGCTTGCAGCTGGTTTCCTTGAAGTGTTTTTTGATTAAACTGAAAGGACCATCATTGGTTGCATTGCACTTACGGCACATTAAAATCATTTTGTGAACAGCCATGGATGAGAATGTACTAATGGATTTATTCAGGCAAATCTGCAAGAATGAAGCAAATTAAAACACACTTGTAAATTTCTGGAAATATAGTAGTTAATGATTTCCCTGTTCCATAGGCTGACACTGATTATAAAAATGGCCATTTTGTAATTATAGAACTCCTGAAATTAGGAGGGAGCTATGGATTAGTCAGACCTTCTTGTCACACTAGGAGTATGCATGTGCTATTCTTCAAAACTGTGTTCTGCTGAACAGCCTTTATTTAACAACGTTTACCAGAGAGACTTTTTCACATTCTTGAGAGCACCTGTAAGTCTGGTCTCAAACTAGGAACAAACTGATGTAACACATCAGATATGCTCAGTGGGCTACCAGTTCTGGTTTATTACATGGTAAGGGTGGTGATATTTCCCCTTCCCTCTCCAGCACTTAGAGGGAGGTTCAGGAGGGGGGTTCCATGTGGATTCCAGGTGTGATCTTGTAAAACCTGTCAGCATTTCTCTCTTTACAGATCCAGTACAGAGCATGTTACTAATCCTTCCTAAGTTCTCCAGGAAGAAACCTGTTGCCTGCCCTCTCATGTCTTTTTAAGAAGAGGTCACCTTTGCCATGGTTTAACTGAAACCAGGATACCTGTTACACACCTAATAACTAAGCATGGTTCTGACTTGATCGTAGTCTCATTTTACCATGCCCAGTTAAATATCCAGTTTTCTAAAATTATGTCTCTTTTTAAAATTGATGTATTTAGGTGAACTAGATCTCAAGTATGTTGTTCCTAGACTGCAAGACAAAATACCAGTCAGTGCAGGTTGGCATGCATGTCCTATAGCTCTTTCTTCTTAACCTCTGAGGAACTGTTGGATGATTTCAAATATGAAAAGTAACAGTGAGATGTGACTTAATTACCTGTTGAAAGGTTTCTGCTAAATGACTTCCTTTCACCTGAAACAAAATTATTCAAGTCAGTCTGTGTTAAACTTCTGATAAGTTAATAAAATCTCATTCAAAATTCTACAGGCAGAAAACAATATGTGTGTAGCCTTTATTGCCAAGTGAAAGTACAAGTGTAGAAGTTTTTCAGTACTCTTCAGTCCGCTTTGCTCCATTAGTGTGACTTGGTGGAGAGATGACACATGAAGAACTGTGATTAGTAATCAGGTGAATCATTAGGTTTCTGGCAGCACTTGAGTGTACGTAGGCATAGCATGTAAAGTAGTTGAGATTGCTGACCAGGACCCTTTAAATTTTTTGAAAATCTGGTCTATACATAGTTGCACCAATACACCACTGACAGTGTTAAAACGGTGATTTCAGTAAATCTTTTCATTACAGTTATGTTGTTAATTTGGAGAATTAAAGTCAAACAAAATTCAGTTTGGTGGTTTCTGAGTATTGAGGAACATATTGGCTGTTCAAATAAGTCAGGGTTTGAGACTAACAAGTAACCATTACGATTACATTAGTGTAACTTTGTGGTGAGTGCATCATCTGTCCAGGGAGTTACAGGAGGCTGGCTGTCTGAGGAATAGAAAAATTAAAAATTTTGGATGGGAGTGTGAGAAGGAAAATAGTATGCTATATCAAACATTTAACTGTCTATTCTGTTTAGGTTGATCCACAAAAATACAAGAGCATCTTCAATGGATTTTCAGTGACAATCAATGAAGATGGTGTTCGTGGCTTGGCTAAGGGGTGGGCTCCAACCTTTATTGGCTATTCCATGCAAGGGCTTTGTAAATTTGGTTTCTATGAAGTTTTCAAAATCCTGTATGGCAACATGCTGGGAGAGGTAAGCCTTAAATGTTTAATGTAAAGCTGTATGTCCGCAGCAGAATAACATTAGTGATAAGGAGTAATCACAAAAGCATGATTTATTAATAAAAGTGTGTGTTTAAATTCCTTTCAGGAAAACGCCTATTTGTGGCGTACTTCGCTATATTTAGCGGCATCTGCCAGTGCAGAGTTTTTTGCTGATATTGCTCTGGCTCCAATGGAAGCTGCTAAAGTTCGTATTCAGACACAGCCTGGCTATGCGAACACTCTCCGGCAGGCTTTACCCAAAATGTTTGCAGAAGAAGGCATCTGGGCGTAAGCATCCCTTCATTTAATTGACGACCTTGATTTTAGTACATTTTTCTTAAAGAACTGGTGCTATAACTAATTCTGGCCTTAGCTTGTTATAGATTTTGGTCTTTTTATTGCAAGATAAGAACTTAACATACTTCAGGGACTCTGTGCTAAGTGACTGTTGATTCCACATGCTCCTTAGATCCATCTTTGTGAGTATCTTTGTGCTGAGTTCTGCTGGCTAACCTCAGTTTCTAGCAGTTCCAGTCAGAGATATTCAGCAACTTTCTGGTTGTACTGTCAAAGATGCTTGAGTCATTGGCATGTGAGAGTAATATAACTGCATGTTAGCTTTCTGTTCTGATAGAAGTGGCTGTAGATGTACAGGTCATATCTCACTATCAGAACTTGGCTGGTATGCAGACATTAGCCTTACTACACTAGTAGTATCAGTACTACATTACTGCAGTGCCTTGTAATCTGAAAAGGGACTAAAGAAACTGCTGTGCAGCCTGGAAATTAGGAAAATTTCAGTTTGTGTTGCTGTTTGAAGGTGGTACTCAGGAATTAATACAACTCAAATTTCTGTAGGTATTGACAGTATTACAGGGTCAATATATAGAAGTTTTGTAGCAGCAATAAATAAGCTAATTTATTTCAGGTTAGAAATATACTTTAAATATTGAAGAAAATGAAACTCAGATTGTCTCTTCTCTGATTAAGTTTCTATAAAGGTGTTGCTCCACTATGGATGAGACAGATTCCATATACAATGATGAAATTTGCCTGCTTTGAACGTACTGTTGAAGCTCTCTACAAGTACGTTGTTCCCAAGCCACGAAGTGAATGTACAAAAGGAGAACAGCTGGTAGTCACATTTGTTGCAGGCTATATTGGTAAGGAATCTTTAAGTCCTGCACTTCATTACTGGATTACTACAAAGCTAGAGACCTGTTGCTTTTCAGAGTATTAAGCAGATGTCACTAACATGGGAGGGCTTACTTGCAACTTTAAAATGTGCAGGAGAAATAACTATAATCAGTCTGTTAGGGGAAAATGGGTCTGTAGTAGGACACTACTCTTAACTGCTCCTATATGTTACCAATATTGATGGCCAGATTTAAAAACTGCAGCTGATTTAAGTGAAAACTTGCATCTGTTTCAGTCTTGGGAATCTTTGGATGCAAGGAGGATCTTTAGTATCCAAAGATTCTTTTTCTGGTTGTTTTCTTCTGTTCAGAAGTTTTCAGCTGGTTGTACTTAGTGTACGCTGTAGTGGTACAGCTAAAACACTGCAGAACTAATGTCAAATTATTCTTTCAGCTGGTGTATTCTGTGCAATTGTTTCCCATCCTGCTGACTCTGTGGTGTCTGTGTTGAACAAAGAAAAGGGCAGCTCAGCTTCACAGGTTCTTATGAGGCTTGGATTCAAAGGTACATTCTTACTTTCATGTATTTTGGATCAAGTGTTTCTGGTGTTTTGGGGAGGATGTCTTTTTTCATGCCATTTTATGCTGCTCATGCTTTATGGTTTGCTCTCCAGGTGTATGGAAAGGTCTGTTTGCTCGTATCATTATGATTGGTACCCTGACTGCACTACAGTGGTTCATCTACGATTCTGTCAAGGTTTATTTCAGACTTCCTCGCCCGCCTCCACCTGAAATGCCAGAATCTCTGAAGAAGAAGCTTGGTCTAACTGAATAGACAACTCATGGACTGACTGCTGACTGTCCCAGTGCTGAGTTTCATGAAACTTTTATATATTTGACTATGGAGAAAAAAAAAACCTCTATACAATGTCATTATTGGTTGTGCCCTCATCTCACATGAGGGTTTAAATTCTACCACTGTCATTGCCTGAAATAAATGAGAAATAGAGTGCTTAGTGTCTGTTTACTACTGCATATGTAAGCTTCATTTCATAGTAGCAAATACCTCAGATACTCTCCTGGCTTCCCCCTCTCCCCCCAAAAAATTTTTAAAAAAATACCCTGTTCCACACTTTAGAAACAAGAGAAATCTTACTCTTCCACTTAAAAAACAATATTAGGCTGTCACTGTTTCCAGAGAAGTGCCAAGAACCTGTCCTTGCACTTGAGCCCACTGATCATTTGCCTGTAGTAAGCTGTTGCTGTGGAACAGCTGAACTCCTGAATGGCTGAGATGAGACTGGAGTCTGATTGGGCATCCTCGTCATGGTATCAGTGTTCCCCACAGAGATAAAAGCAACCTTATGCCTACTAGAGCTGTTTCTGCCTTGGGATGGTCATCCCAACTTAACTTACAATTACTTGACTAAATTCTGCTTCTGTTGGCTTTGAACCACACCAAAGAACTTGGCCCTTCTGATTATCCTGTGGAATTAAACAGTAATTGCTACCTCTTAACTAGAGAAAAACTGATGTTAATAAAGATTTTCATATATATTTGACTACTAATAGCATACTTCAGCTTTGCAATAAAATAAAAATGGCTTGTCTTATATTCCAGAGTGTGAAAAACTTACCAGGTTTTCCTTTCATTTGCTATAGCTGTAGTTTCTTATTTCAGTTATTTTTTTTTCAGAACTTAGTTTAATACTAAATTGTGGTTGAACCATGTATTTCTGCAGCACAAGGAGCCATACCAGGTTTTTTGGACCTTGATATGAAGAAATACATGCTCCTCGGCACACAAGAGGAGACAATTAAGGCAGTGTTAAGGTAGATGGTTTTGAATTTTTTTCTCAGTTCTTTTAGTGAATGATGATCGTGCTGCCTTCTGCATTTCACCTTTTCAATAACCCACAGTTGGTAATCACTACACCCTATCCAGTACTACTTTGTTCACAAAGTAGAGCTGGAGCTGCTGTGATTTTTTTTTTGCAATACTGTGGATAGGCTGCCTTACAGCATGTGAGCTGTTGATACTGAACTTAGCTTGGCACTCACTTATGTTGTACTTCTTCTTCCTCTTTACTTGGCTGCTTCCGAGCCAAAAGGACAAATCAGGCAGGTGCCATTGGAATAGCATAAATGTACTGACTGCTGCATCTCGCTGGAGTCTAATGTGCCTGCTATTGTAGCATTGAGCTTCTCACCCCCTAGGAAGACCCTCCAACTTCCAAGATTTTGAATGATTATGCTGAACAAGAAAGCTGGGTCTTATTTTGAATTATTGCCTTTCAGAATGCGGAGTAACAGCTAAAATTACACCATTTCCCTGTCACTGTGACAGTAATAAAGGCACTCTTAGGGCGGCTGGTATGTGCCTGCATTACACAGCAAAGTCAAATACCCTAAGTCTAAAAAGAATTCTTGTACAGGTACTTTGTTGTTGAATTAAAATTACTTAATGCTGAAAGTATGTAAATCTTGTTTCCCCATCGTGAATGGGAAGCTCTGAAATTATTTAATGAGTCATTAAATGCTTGTAAGAGCTTCGTTGGAGAAAAGCCTTTACTATGGCTTGATCTTGTATCAAGACTTGATGTCAAGTCACCTTTTGAAGTTGTGTGTGTGGTGCAGCTTGCTAGGCAAAACTGTCACTTTTGTGTACTGGATATCACTTTCTTTAGAGGCATGTTTTAACTCACTAGATTTTTCTTTGCTGAAAGTTCCTTCTAATCCTGGGGCAAGTGAAGCACTACTGTCAAATTTTAAGGCTGACAGAAGAGTGAGACAAGCTTGGCTCGTGTGGTGTGGTAGTCTGTCAAGCAATCTAGCGCTGAGCTGAATTTCTCAAGACTCACATTCTATATCTGGAGCAAAATCGCACAATTTTTCTCTAGAATTGAGTCAGTGTTGCATAGTTATAATTATGTACAATAATAAGAGAATCTTAAGTCTGTTTTCTCATTGCTCACTCCTAGACCTGAAACTATCTTTTAAAGATGCTCAGATAATTTTATCAAGGTAGATCTGAGATAAGACTACAAGGAGCAGCCAGTAGTTCCCCTTCTGTAACTGAGAAAGGGAAAATACACTTAGTGCTCCTTGCAGTGTTGTGTTTCAGTGGAAAACCCAAGAGGGGGAGAGAATTGCCTTATAGCTGCCAGCTTCATTGACATTCAGCCATAGGATTGTTCAGATGCTTGTTAGGAAAGGGTGTTGTTTAAAGGGTCGCCTGCTGGTATTTTAAATAGGCTTCAGTGGGAAAAATGTAGTATTAAAATACGTTTAAAAGGTCAACTTCGTTATTGATAACTGCTTTGTGCATAATGCCTGGTACATTTTCCAGAGATTGAGATGAAGCAGTAGTGCTTTTGATGGATTTACATTTACATTGCAAGGAAGGTTCTGTATCAAAAATGCGTACCCCATTTTGAACTTGGGTAACTCCAGACCCATCACTAAACCCCAAAGTGCTCTGTAAAACATGGATTATGTATATGCTGCTTGTGTATATTTTATGAAGGAGAAAACATATTTTCTTGCTGGTTTTGGAGCTGAGATGAGCTTTCTGGTTTAAAGCATACCGTATATATAAATTTGGAGTAACAACTGCATTTGCACACGGTGTTTGTATCAGGTTGTACTGCAGATGAAATGTGCTGACACTTATGGATACTCGGGAAATGTCTGTTGCATATCATTTTAAAATGGGCTGTAATAATACAAACAGTTGTAATTCATTTACATTTCTACATAGAAATTATGTAGTTCACAGTGAAAACAATAAACATTCTGCTTTTTGATAGCAAATATGAGTACCTTGGGTAGATGAGCTTAATAGCTGCATGGCCTTGTTACAGAATACAATTTTTGTAACTCAGTGCTGGGGAGAAAGATACTGCTAGCAGGAAATTCTTGGCTGGGCAGACATTCTGGTGTCTAAAAGTAGATTTTATTGTTTTGGGATTACTTTGTTCATGTAATTTTTCACTACTGATCACTTAATGCTGTTGCTGGCTTTTGGGTTGTTTTTTTCCTTTCAAGTTGCTGACAAGTATAAGTAATTGGCCAGTTTTGTACCTGAAAGCTAATTTAAAAGCAAAAATGGCATAAATGTCACTGCAGGTTGGGCTCAATGAGATGATCTGTTTTAAGTAGCATAGCTGTAATTTTCATTACCTGAATCTCTCAATCATTTAATAAAATTGCAGAGTATCACTGCGTGACACTAGAAATTAACTAAGGGGTTGTAGTTTCACTGAGCTGGTCACCCCACCACTGATAGTACTAAAACAAGGAGGCAAGGTTATCAGTCTGCTTTAAATTTTCGAAAAATACCTCACTCTCTGCTCACATTTTCCACTGTAGAAAGAGCTCTCTGCCTGTCTGCTTAGAGCATTCTAATTACGAAGCTACTATAAAACTTCCAATTTTTAGTACAGTGGAGATGTGTGCCTGAAGAGCAAACAGATTTGTAATACCGGTGTGGATTAAGGGAAGATAGCTGATTGCTCACCTTGCTGCTGAGGTCACTATGGTGATGTGACAGTTTTAGATACAGATTATTCTAAAATACTTTTTCCAAGTAAACTTTACCTTTGTGACTTTATTTTTTTGTCTAGCTTGCAGCAACAAAAGTTTCTGAAAGGGTTATCATGCTTTAGACCTGCACTTCCTGGGAAGGAAAGGTAGGAAGTCTGCACACATCCAAAGGGAAAGGGAAATGAATGGTCCTGTAACATTTTTTGCATACTTAACTTCCCTTGGAATGGCAATGCACAGGACTTTAGCTTTTTGTACATTTAGCTTTTCACGGGGAGATGTGTTCTCAAATTTGGAGGTTGAAAGTGAAATCCACAGTTGTTTATCCTGGCTTATTTTCTGGTTACTTTCCAAGGAGAGAGTGGACTCTATTCATGCAGACAGAGCCCTGCTGTGTCAAGGCTGCTCTGATTAACTGTGCAGCTGGAATGTATTTTCCACATCACTTGTGTAGAGGTTGCTCTACCAGTTCTCTTGTCCTGCCTCTCCAGATTCTTACTGGCTACTGACCACAAATAATGTATTCATAAAATTGAAAGCAATGTGAATAAAATTACTGTAGCCTGTAATGCCATCAATCCACAATATATTTATTGTGTAACCCTCAAACTCCTAAGGCATATGTGCATGTGTGCATACATTGTTTCAGGTATGATATGCAATGCATACTTTACCATGGCTGTTCTTTAATTTTGCTGCCTCCTTCAAATGCCATTTGGTTATTTTCAGTTTACTTAAGAACTGTGTGGAAGAGCAAAGGGACAGGGGTCAGTAGAGTATCTGTGGATGCTTCTAGGAAAACTTGTCTTTTGATAGGTTGATTCTTGCCGTCTGTCAGGTGGACTTGAAAGGGGGAGATAGGAATGGACCTATACCAAAAAGAAGAAAACTTTAAACAAAGTATTGGAGGGTTGACTGGGGGCAAATGAAGCAAAGAAGGTATAGACGACCAGCAACATGGAGCAGACCAAAAGACATGGAATGCTGAAGGAGGATGAAAGCAGTGAGGGAAAGCAATGCTTGTACCTTCCATACAATCAAGAGTCTAGCAGTTGCAAGATGTTCAGGTATGGCCAACTGAAAAGTTATAAAGGCCTTACTATATACTTACACTTCTTATAATTTCATTTATAGGGATTTTCTGAGTTGCTGTATTGCTTCTAATTGATATTTATAGTAATTTTTATTCCTATTTAATGCGCTTCTCTCCCCCACCTTCCTCTAAAACTATTTGCAGTGTCTTGTTACTGCCTACTTCATTTTCAAATGTCTCAAATTTGTTGTTTTTCAGCACCTAAATAGTCCCAGTAATTCACAGCAGTAGCCTTTTGGAATATAAGTAGCTTCTCTTTGCTAATTCTGCTGCTCATTATAGTATTTTACAGACTAAGAAATAATGAATGACTAACACTCAGGATTCCTGAGCAGACACCATGACACTGGGATAAAGCCATCAGCAGCATGAGTAGGTCTTTCAGAGCATTGTCGCTATAGAGCAGTCTGTGTTTTAAAGACTGAACAGTGCTGCAGAGTAATTTTGATTTACAATTATAAAGCCTCACACAAAGCCTTATACAAATTATTCCATCTAAATGTGTGACAAACGTTTTGGGAGGCAGCAGCAATATTTCTGAGCATTTCTTGCTTTTCTGCATTTACGTTGTTAAATATTATTTTAAAAAGAAACTAGTTTACAAAAATCATAGAATGAATAGAGACGAAGTGCTACTGCTCTTGGACTATCTTGTGTTTAGCTGGAAACCACAATTCTATTCCTTCCTTTGCAGCAGGAAAGCGAAACTGGAGCGCTGTCATTCTTGGGCCTGCTTTCTTCATGAAAGCAAACTCTAAAGCTAAGAACATAATTTTATGCTTTAACACTGCTTTATTGTACAAAACAAGCAATTTATTAAATATAGCATCTGTCATTCTTCAGAAAGACAAATACATGCAGAGAGACATGTTTTTTGTTCACATTATTATTTCTTCCATGAAATAAGTATGACTTTTTCCTGTGCTCTTCAAAGGAATAGGACAAATTTCAGGTTTAGGTGTGCTTCTAAATGAAGCCTTTAAATATTGTGTGTCTTCTCAGTACTACATATGGTGGGAATTAACACTCCTCAAACACTAGGCACCGCCTTTTCAGTGATCAATTAATGTCGGAAAACTTGGTTATTTCATCTTTCACATCCTTGATCTTGGTTTGAACTCTTGTTAGATTGGCCAGTTTCTCATTCAGTAAAGCAATTTCCTTCTCCCGTTGTAACACCTCCTCCACTAATCTTCCTATTCTCAGTGTTAGGTCATTTGTTAAGGGCTCCAAGATGGCAAACTCCTTTTTAACTTTGTATATTTTAGGTTTTAAATCATTTGCAAATGTAACTGTCTTCAGAACTTTTGCTCTGTCACCTTCAAGATTCAGAAGTCTATTAGAATGCTTGTTAAAACCACTCCTTAATTTAGACAGTGCTGTCATAATCTGCTCAATTTTTCTTGAGTTACTGGATGCCAGGCTCTGTATTTTTGTACTTCGGTCGATGCTACTGGTAAGGAGGTCACCTATGTTTCTTACTGTTGCCTTTTCACCTTTTTCTACTTTATCTTCTAGTGTTTGCAAAGAATCTGTCAGTGCAGTCATTTCTGACACTAGACCTGAAATTCGCCTTATGTCAGTTTTTACTGTCACAATTGTCAATGTTAAGTTTTTTGCAGCAGAAGCTGTGTTCTGTTCAGCGCTTGAAACTGCATGAAAAAGGCTTGTTAAATTCTTCTCCAGTTCTTCTTGTTTTTTAATTATGTTGCTAGACCATGTTTTCATTGTATAAATACCTTCCTGCAGATATTTAATGTGAGAAATTATTTGAAGATCTTCCAGCTGTTTCATTAAGTTCCAAGTCTTTTCACACTAGAGGGATACAAAAATATTTCTAGCTTAACAACTCAACATCAAAAGTAAAGCTATACTTTAATGAAATATCTTACTATTCTGACATTTGAGTGCAAATTCTGTCTTTAGGAAATCAACTTCTGTTACAACATAACCAATTTTTTTTCTTGTCAGTATACATAACAAATGTTACTGCTTCTATTACAGCAATTACAGGAAGGTGCTATATGACTTTCCAAGGTGACCTCTGAAAACACAAGCCATCAAATTGAATCTTCTTCCACATATAGGAATTTTTAAGTCTCCATAAAAGCTATTTTAGTGAAAGAAAGTTCATGCTATTGCTGGATTTTTGTCTTGATTTACTAGTTCACTCTTTTTATTTTCTTATGATTTGTGCTTGGTTTTTAAATTTGAAAGGAAGAAAGGAAATTACCTGAGTGATACTATCCTGTTCAATACCCAATAAGTCAGGGTAGAACTTGGAGAGAAAAAAAACACCAAACAGGCAAACTGAAACAGATTCTAAGAGGCTAGAATTAGTTTCATATTAATCCTCTTCTAGACACTAATAGTGAAAATATCATCACAGAAACAAATATTTTTAACTCTTCAATAGTGTTGGTCATTCCTCAAGAACTCAGAACCATTTGCTCAAAAGCAAAAGGCCAGAATTTAGGTTGTGAAACCTTTTGCTTGTTTCCTACTTAATGCCCTCCAAGGATAAGGATTTCTTGTTGAATCTCCTATACATTCATCTTTCCAGTAGGGTTGAGGTTGATGAAAGACTTTGGGTTAGGGGTTATACCACTGACACACTCACCATGCTGCCACAAAAAGATACAAATTAGAAACAGTAGAACTGGAAGACGCTTGTGAAAAGTATTTAAGAAACATTTACTTATGTAATAGTTTTTCCTAATAGGACATAGAACAATAAAGTATTTGCTCTGTACCCTTTCTGGAGGAGCAGTTTATTTGGAATTAGATTATGCACCAGGATGAGAAAATTAACTGCAATATATTTTTATTTTGAATATGACTGTAAACAGAATTTTATATATAAGCAATAATTATATGAAACCAACACAGCTTTATAACATTGAGAAATATTGGTTTCATAGCCTCTTGAATGGGCAGTGTTACATGATTAGTGAAGATTTCAGTGGAGTTCTTGAGAAATCAATGTACAAACCCAGAATAATTTAAATTAAATCTGATTAAGTGATAAATGTGGGTTCATACTGTTTTTACTTAGCAATAACCTTTCCTGAGAAATACAAAATTATCAAGACATTAAGTCTGCAGACAATCTGTGTTGTCCCTGATACCCAAATTTCAATGAACAGCTATCAGGCCTATTAGTTACTACATCATGTGTAAGTAGTTCTGTGGATAAACTGGATATTCCCTACTCCCAAGGACATAACTCCACTGATCTCATTAATTACTTTTGCAGCTCTTGGTTCAGCAAACTTTGGGAAATAATGTCAGTGACGCTGTTAAAATTGTTTTCTTTTTCTTTTCAAATGCAAAGCAATATGAGATGTATCATGCCTAATAAAGAACATCCTACAGAAGAAAAGGTTAAAATTTGTTTCTAAAGCACCAAAACACCCCCTGAAAAATAAAAACAAACCAGCTGCTATATAAATACCAGCTGCTTATAGATACCAGAACAAGACAAGGTTCTCAGTAGGGGGTACTTTACTAGTGTTTTCTCTAAGGGTGTTGCATCTACACTTCAGCTGTTAAAAATGTATTCAGTGTTTTCCAGCAGCACAAAACCATTATGGTGTACAATACATTTAAAGCAAGGTACAGCCATCTCTGCTGAGAGAAGTGATTAATTGTTCAATGTATTACAAGTCTATGGAAAATAATACACAAAGTAACAACAAGAGAAACTAAGTAGTCAAAAAGAAATAAAAACTAAAAATATTAACTGTTTTCCCCTTAAATCTAAATACTTTGCTTCAAATTGTTTTAAATAAAAAAAGATCTTTTAATAAATAAGCTGAAAATAATCCTTAATTTAAGAAAATATTCCTTTCCTTCTTTAACAAAGCGTTATTCTCTTTCTCTCCAGCCCCTTTCTCAACCTTTCAGGCTGTTCCAATGCCACTTTAGATCAATGACAATACTTCAGTTACCCTTGACATATGTTTAAACCACATTATTTATAAAAAAGTGCTTTTTCATCAATGAAAAACCTAGGTCCAAATTCAGTTATCCCCATTCTGGTCATTTTCTAAGTTAAAGCTTTCTAAAGTTACTTCTTTTGCTTTTGAAGATATTGTTAAGTCAGGCCCTGTTTCTAGAACAGCTATTTCATGCTGCACTTCAAACAAGCTGCCATTGGACTGTAGGCCTTCAAGAGCCTTCTGTATTGCCACTGTACCAGAAACAGTTTTCAACATGTCATTTTCCACAGCATACAGCTGTGTCTTCAAATCTTCTATCTTTTTCTCCAGACCAAGAAAGTCACTTGACAACCTCAGAATAGAGTGAATAGCATTTTCAATTGTTGGCAAATGGGTCTTGCACTCCTCAATTTTAGGTTCATAGTCTGCAAGTTTCAAATTCAGATCTGTATCCTTGACTACCAGACTATTCTGTTCTTCTTCTAGCTTTTCAACTGACTTTGCATCCAAGTTCAACTTTTGTTCAACTCTAGAGAATTCATCATCTTCTTGTGTTTTTAGTGTTCTGATATTTCTGGCTGTACTGTCTTCCAAATCTCTTACTCTTTCTGAAAGGGATTTAATTCTTTGGTCAACTTCATTGATTTTGGAAGTAACTTCTGTATGTATGAACTTTGCTTCAGATTTTAAACCACTAGCATTTCTGTTCATTTCATCCAGACTTCTTCTCCAGGAATTTGTAACATTTTGGAACTTCTCATTAATGTTCTGCATCTTTAGAGAGAGAGTCTGTTCATTGTTCTGAATATCATTTATAATGTTATGAAGAGAAGATATTTCCTGCCCAAACTCAGTCATCACAGAGATGGATGAGGCAGCTTCTCGCAGGACACTTTCAGAAGACTCAAGCTGTATTTACAACACAAAACAATGTCTGTGTCTACTTAACAAAAGTAAGAACAGAAAACCATTTCCATTTATTAAGAGAGAATAAAGTCCCTTAAAAGTCACTGTACTTGTTACAAAGCTCCTCCATGGTGTGTTTCCATGTTTCATCTTTAAAATATTGTTGATTAACCCAACATGAAAAAGCCACGGAAAAAAGGTATATCTGTTGTTGAACTTCTATAGCATATATGCAATTTTCCATGCTTGGTTTTTTTTGTGTCCAACATACAGTAAATCCCACACAACATTTTGCAATCTGAAGCACAGTATATAAATGTTCAAATTACATCATGTATAAATGACATTATTCTGAGATCAGTGCTGAAACCAAATCACTGGCATGACCCATGGCGTGCTACCATCATTATCTGTAAAGTATCAGGGATAATTCATCAGCCAGCACAGCTTTTGTACTTGACAATGTCACACGTGGTAATATTTTCTTCATTACCAATATATTTTCTTATCTATCACTTTATTATGCCTTCATACTATTAGAACAGGTCTGCTACATCAAAATGCTGGTAAATTTTCTTTAAATCAATGTACGTTAGAATTGCACATGCAAGGCGACTGGTAGAATAAAACATGCATATTTGTAAGTTTATAAAAATAGTTTAGTTTCTAAAAAATAATAATGAGTTACAACTACTGTATTCACATCCTGGAACAATGGCATGGATTGACATGCTTTGTCACATGAAAGAGTCTCTAAAGGCCTATTCACAGGCAATTAAAACATATTATGAAAACTTATTTTAAAACAGTTAAATTAACAAAATAACAATTAAGTAAACAATAACAAATGTTCACGAAAGATTATCCAATTAAGATGCTAATGATTACCTTTTCAGAAATCAAGTTTACTTTATTTCCCACGTCCAGGATTTTTTCAGCTTCTTGATGTAAAAAATTGTACTTTCTTTCCAGATCAGCAAATTGACCTGACTGCTGAAATAGAAACCTGCAAATTTCAAGTAAATAAACAGAAAGCACAACTTCTTAATTAGCATATATTAAGTATTCCAGGACCTGATTCACAGCAAATTATTACTGGAGGGATTTGTGTTGACAGAATTTGCTAGATCAATACATGACAGAAAAAAAAATATTAATGAAATTCATCTGTCTTGATACTGGAGTTATCTTCCAAAAGAGGTACGACAACAAGGAAGCATCCATAGATGTCTTTGCTTTTACACTGCATGCTAAGGTAACTAAGGCACTGATACTACTAAGACATTTTAAAACATCTTTAACAAAGATATTTTTGTAATACCTTTAGAGGCATTTTATTTAAAGGTGTAAAGATAGCTTTACTTAAAGACCACCTGATGAATAGTTCATTACACTGCTGAGGAAATTATTTACAGAAATCTCCACTTCACTTCTGTCCAATTATTTATTGCCTGCCAAACAAGCACTTACTGTCAGACTAAGTTGCCCTCCAGGTAGATGTAGTCTCCAAAGCAGGTACTTAGAACTCATGAGCAAGGCACCTTCAACATGATGTAACAGATGAAGCTTCTATAGTGACTCACTGCAGGCCAACGTTTCCATGTTTGTGAATACTGCTACAATTTCCTTGATCCTTCTGGGTTTAACAAGTTTCTATAGACACTTAGCCCAAGCACTCTGTTAACATGTAAATTATACTGCCCACGGAATACGAAAGAAAATACTAAAATCCTCTTTAGAGAGTTACCTACCAGCTCATCACCAGGCAAACAGCAAGGGAAACAATACTCAAACTTGTCCTTGAGTCCATCCAAAAGGAACTGTGATTATTGCCGGTCCTCGGACTTGCTAGCTTCCCATAATTACTGTACTTCTCAGCCTTCTGTGAACCTTCACTGGTCCTGGATGAAGAAATACCTTTTTTCCTTGGCTTTACTTCAGACATTTTGTGGTTTTAAAAAACAGAAGCGAAGGAGAGAGCTAGGAAAAAGAAAAACAACCAGAAAGGACTAGTTTTTATGTCTTACTTTTTACTTCTAAACATCCTCAAAAATAAACTGTAAGTACACAAATCACCCCCAAAAATGTTTCTTTTGGTATTCACTATGCTTCCTAGTTATGTGAACTTCTGCAAATTATCATACTACTTTCATTTGCTTTCTGTATTACACTATAGAGCACTGCTTTCATATTTTCTCCAACTGAACAGACTTTCCAAACTTAAGCTAATTTCACCTTTCCAGAAATATTATGTCTGCTGCAGAATAAGCTATTTAAAGTATGTATTTAAAATGAAAGGATCTAAAGTATATTTTTTTTGTAGCTGATGACTGTCACAAGTTCATCAGCAATTTCACTGATGAAGTTGTGTTTTACCGGTAGATTTAAAAAAGGAGTTACCTACACCACTCTAAAAGGGGAAAGTTAATTTTTCAATTTTAAAAATAAAATTGCAAATCAAAATTTAATTTAGAAATAATTCTGTTGCAATGATTTCATGTCATCTGTAAAACTACAAACATCAGTTAACAAAAAGCCACGATAGAAAAATTCAGAAGATCAATGAAAAAAGAAAAACTATAACTTCCTCTTGATAAAATTAAGGTCAGAATAGATTAAAGCAGTATGAATATCCAGCTCATATTTTAACTAACCAAGTGAAGTACAGAGTGTAGTTTTTAAGCCTAAAACCTTCCACCATACTGCTCAAAATAGACTTGGTCTTTAGTGGAGTTGCTTTAGCCTAATTTGAGACCAAACTATTGTACTGCTTTTTTGCATCACTTAGCAGCATTGCCGCTTAGTCACATATTAAAATATAAATATTTGGAGATACTTACATAGTCATATACAGGGGTAAAAGGCATTGTTTAAAATCTTATCTGTCATGCAGGTAGCTTAGAGCTGTTTTGAGCCGCAGTACTAGGAAGCATGCTCGGAGATGGAAGTATGGAGGAAAAAAGTTTTTAGTTTTCAAAAGAAAATAAAACCAAAAAAGCTATCAAGACAGAAAAATTATATTTTGAAGCTTTTAAAACATCTTTGGGTACGAGAGCACATATTACGAAGTTAAACAGGAGAGAAAAAAAAAAAAGTGAGCTCTGAATAATAGTTAGTAAAAGAGTTTAACAGGGAAAATAAAAGCTCTGCTTTGAAAGGACTTCAGCGCGCTGCCCGGTGCTGCACAGAGGGATGACCCGCAGCACCCCAGAGACCCTTCCGGACCGCCGGCCGCGCTGGCTCCGCTGCCCCCAAACTGACCGACTGCCCCCTCGGCTGCCCCCAAACTGACCGACTGCCCCCTCGGCTGCCCCCAAACTGACCGACTGCCCC